>VYZR01073297.1:17017-28098 GCA_013400675.1 Oxylabes madagascariensis | reverse complement strand
GTTTTTTTTTTTTTTAATTGGTTTTTTGGGGGTTTTTTTTTGGGTTTTTTGTTCGGTTGGTTTTTCTTTTGTTTGTTTGTTTTGTGGTGTGGGTTTTTTGTTTTTGGGTTTTTTTTTTCTGAGAGCTCTTCAACATAAGATCAGTACTCTGAGATTGGCAAGTGTATCTGTCAAGCAGTCCTGTTTTCCTCTTGGCTTACTGACAGTGATCTCACCTTTCAAACTACTGTCTGTGTGATCTGCTTGTAACAGGATCCCTTAGGTCTACTTCTTAACATTTTTTTTACGCCCCTAGTTCAGTTTATAGATCTGTCTCTTCACCTTAGGTGAGCCCAAACTGAGTTACTAGAGTAGAGAAAACCTTCCAGAAAATAGTAAAAGGACAGTCAAAAAACTTCTGATACTTATCTTTGGCATCAGTTTCTCTAGCATAAGGTCTGCTGCTTAAAACATGAGAGAAATTGAAGATTTCTTGCTATTTTCAGTGCATATGTTTGCAGCTTTTCTTGGAATTTCTGTAGTAATTGTCACACAAATTTAGGTTCCTCTTTAAGAACTCCATCTGTCTTATAAAAAAATATACATGAAGATACCATTTAGAAGCAGTAGAGAAAGATGAAGTTTCTGAACCATTATTTCAGACTAGTTCAAGTCTCATTCGACTTACAGGAAAGACTTAACCTGGCCCTTTCCTGTGGAACCCATAGAGATACCTGTCTTTTTAATCAAACAAGTTAAAAAATTAAGCAAGTTAAAAATCAAGCAAGTTAAAAAAGATTTGCAAGATTTAGAATCTTAACTTTCAAATTCATAATGCTGAATTATACCCAGGAAAGGAATGTATATCAAAATGAGTATTTTTCTTCTTGTAACATGAACAGTCTTTTTTTTGACATTTCCTTTTATTAATCTCTCTGTCAACAGAGGGTTGTTTCTGCAAAACATCTCTCTTTTTTCACATTCATTTCTGGTTACGTTACATAATTTACAATATTGTTGGAATGTTGATTGCACTCTTTGCAGTTATTTTCTGTCATGGGGTTCCAAACAGATTGACTCTTGACTGGCAAAATGTTTTAGGGGACATGAAGAGCTGATTTTGTTTTAATGGGCAATGGTGCAGTGTAAATGACACCAATTCAGAGGAGACTAGACAAATACTATTGCTCACTGAGATATTTAATTAGTGCTGTGCATTCTAAGGTATAGAAAGCAGATTGAGTATACAGTAGTCCCTTTATATGATTGGTCTTTATGTACCTTCTTAGGTAGCCTTTTGATTTTGGACCAGCTCTCCACATTAAAAATGTATAAAACATTTATATCTCTAAGGGTGAATAGAATGGAAACCTGTCATTCAGGAGCAGTCCCGTTTCATATATGGCAGCAGAATGGTAATAAAAATGTGGTTAGGAAGAGAAGGGAGAATAATTTAGGATCCAGAATGGAGAATTACGTAAGAATGTGAACAAGGAAATGAGGGTTGAAGGACATTGACACAACAGAATGAAACAGATTACAGGACCTGGAACACTGGAGGTCGCAGATAATGGAAATAGCACTTATGAATCCTTGAACATGTTCTACTTATTTTTTAGCCAGAAGTATTCCATGAAGATCTCCCTATCACGAAGGGATTGCTCTCTTGGCAGAAGTCACTTCTGCTCAACTGGAAAGGAAGTACGTAGCCTGCTAGCTAAATATAGGTGACAAAAAGTGTTATTATGCAATAACATGTGGACACATGTCACCCTGGAGTGTTAAAATCTTGCATTTTAGCGTCACAGTGAAGAAAATCCTTCCAATTAAAATTTAAGATTTATATGTGTGTATGCTCACAGACCACACATGGAAACAAACAGTAGGTAAACACAATTGTTGCAAAATGGCTAGTTAATAGTTTGGGGTGTTTTAGCTTCTCCAGAGATTTGGAATATTTAGTGAGTGCTGATAATAAATTCACGTATTTCTCATTTATACATAATATAGTACAGTTATAATGTCTTTCTCCTCACTTTCCATTCTTTAAAGAGATGAGTGGATTAACAGAATGTAGGAAAAAGGAGTGTACAAGCATGCACTGTGGAATCTTCCCTCTACACATTGACACTTCAGTTTTGCAATGCTTTTTGTTTGCATCAACCAGAGGTTCATCTGAATGAATATGTTGTGGTGGCTCACTGGGGAAGGCAAATTTGGACTGCACACCATAACATTTCTGTGGATGTGCAATTCCCTCAAGGTCTCAAGAGATGAGATTAGGTGTCCTGTGGTAATGCCTTCTGTAGGCTCAGTCACAGTTCAAGCACAGTATCTGAAGGCCGTAAAAAGAGTGCTGTGACCTGCACTGGCTCCAAGTACATGTATCCTGAGGGCATTTGCTTAGAATACCGTTGGGAAAGACAGCAGAATTCTTCATGGCACCAATAGCAGAGTTACTAGCCACAGAAACCGTACTGTTATAAATTCCATGTAGCAAAGCATGTTAGCGGCATGTTCATAGCTGAATGTTAAGCTTATGTGCTTTCAGTCCACCTCTTTGGTATCTGTGTACTAGCAACTGGCTTCATACATTGCAGAGAAAAGTGTAAGTAACTTGGGTGTTAATGTGTACCACTTTAAAAAATGCAGTTTTGCTGGGGACATGTAGCAACAATAACAGCAATAATAACAATGTATTAGTTGTTTATTAGTAGTATCATATTTCTTGACTATACTTTTCAGTGCCAGATAACTCTAAAAAAAACCAAACTGGTGTTGTTTCAGCAATAAAACTGTAATGCTAAAGGCTCAATTTTCAAAATTTACTTTGCTTCAGTTCCTAGGATTTCACCGTTTTCACAGGATATTACAAACTTGTCACGTATAAGAGCAGACACTTGTTTCCAGTTATAATTTACGTGATTATTAATATTTACCAAATATAAGATATCCATTTCTAGGAATGAGTTGGAGATTAAACCAGAGATTAACTTTTAGGCATCTGGGCCTAATATTAAGCATTTTTAGCTGGAAAAATAGTACCAGAACTTCCAGTCAGCAGGTTCTTATATAAATTATGATTTTATTGCTTACTGTTATTCTCAAGATGTTAAGGTACATCTGCAGTGCATAAAGCTGAGTCTAGGACTGTGAAATGCTCGGGTTTTGTAACTTTTTGTAAGGAGGTGAGACTTGTTCTACTTCTGAGACTAGGAAGGTATTTTCTGATCTTTCATCAGAATTAACTAAATTCTTATTCACATGGCTTCCATCTTCTCATATTTTTTCACAACTCTCTTAAAAGCTTTCTTGGTGTTGCTAAGATTAATACGTATTCTGAGAATCTCCCCAAGTCCCCCAAATCATATTTTGCCTCCTGTTTTGGTCTCGTTTTGATTTGTCTTTGAGATGTTTCTTCTACACAAGTTACTTTTCAGTCTGTTAAATATTCATGTGTTAAACATTCACATTAAATGTTCACATCCACAGTCAGCTGCAATTCTATCCTTTCTTCCTCCCTCCTCCCTCCAGCAGCTGGAATACACTTTTCATGTCGTTTATGTATAACGAGTGTGTCATATTCTGGAGCTGCTGCAAAGTCTGTAAGAATATCTCCTCCCTCTTAGGAAACAGTGAGCGTCTGATCCAGCATCTGTATTTAACCAAATGCCCAGCTTTTGGATCCTGAACACTTATTAAGATGCTAAGAAGGCCCATGGCCCATTCCTATAATGAAGCAGATATTGGGCTGGGTTATCACTGAGTACCCTTTCTTTTGAACAACAAGAAACATTGTAGAAATGTTCCCAAAGGATTTTATCTTTTGTGATCACGTCTTCATTAATTCCACATATCGCTGATACACCTCTAATGATTTTAGTCCTATAATAATTTCAGTCTAGAGCATCATTCGGAACTGTTACTTATGCCACTGTGTCTGTGGATTTACATCTAGCACTATACTTTTCAGTTGTTTTGTTCTAAATTGATACACCAACAGCAATAGAAGACAAGTTCCAGATTAGGGTTAGGTTACCCATCACAAACTGGAAAATCTTCAAACTAGTTATAACAAACCTGGTCTTATACAATGAGCATATAGTGTATTTTTCTGTTGAAATGGAGGGGGAATCTGAGCCAGTTCTATGCTTTAGACACTAACTTGACATCTGCTTCTGCAGAAATAGATTGTTTCCTAGAAAGACTTTTCTCATAATGCACAGCACTCAGTATAGTAGCATTGCAAGTCAGTCTGCACAGATTTAGGGGTCACTGTGTATCAGTTTTTACAGATATCTAGCTAACATGAAATTTTCCAGACTTGGTCCTCTTACATCCAAAATTATTCTGTTTTCAGATCACCATCCAAATCATAATTTCTTTGTTGTAATACCTAATAAGGAAATATATGGAGACCTTGTTTTCTGCACTAGTGTGTAACAATCTCTCATTAATTGTGTATGTTGGAAATGCCAACAAGTTCCTTTGAGGAATAAAAACCTATAACTAATGTTGTATTATTTATTTGCTAACAGTCCTAGGAATAAAACCTGGCTCAAAGGATGCAGACCAACTTAGCATAATATGTTGTTCCTTTAGAAGCCTATAGAAACAGAAAACATCCATAGTCACAGTTCTCTTCTTTCGTGTAAGAACACATCTGGCTTTGTGTAAAGTCAAGCTTCTGATTTCAGAGTATTTTCTGTTATGAAGACAAAACAGAATACAGTGTCTTTTTTTATTAATAAATGAAAAAATTTGGAATAAAGGGTGACTTCTGACCCATTCTAAGCAACTGTGTTTGCTCAAATAAATTCTTAAATTACATCTGCCTGTATTATAACTTTGAGACTATATTCACTGTTCCAGACACAGAGCCATCGTTAACACTGCTAAGACTACAGAGCACATCCTACAGTAAGTGGCAGAAGTCTCAGAAATGAAGGCAAAATAAATGGAAATGTGCCTGCCTGTTAAAATACTGGGTCAAATTAACATAGCCTTACAAACTCTTAATTGTCACTGCATATCTAATGGTTCAGAAACAACCAGGGAGAGCTGGTGGTTTGTTCATTATACCAGACAGTATGCTGTACAGAGACTGTACAGAAAGATAGGCATTCATAATAATGCATCTTATGTACAATGTTAAATAAACATAAATTTTAACCTCTGTTAAAGCAGCAATAGTCATGACTCACCAATCCCCATCTGAATGGTTTTATTATTGTATTCTAATATTATACTGAATGCTAGTAACCGAGTGCAACAGTTGGTCATGCATTTGGGTAGCGGGACTTTCAGTGAAACTGTGGGTGCTTGGTTCACAAAACGCACTTTGTAAATGCAAAGTAAGACATTTTCTAGCTTTGGAAATGCCTTGAACTATCAACATGTCATATGTAAAATTGTCCAGCTTTATGTAGTGTAATTTACCAGACATGGCTGTGCAGACATGATCTATTGGTATTCAGCAATGTTTGGATGAAACAACCCTTCAGCTGTTGTGGAAGGTATTCTTTTGAGAGACAATGGTTTTTTTACTAATGTTAAATACACTTGAAGTTCTGTTCCGTTGGTCTTTAATAAAAATTAATTAGTCACTCTCTATGTAATCATCCTGCTGCCACATCAAGGTTTGCCTTGGGAGCTGAGCCACGAGTGCCCGGACTGGGCTGGCAGGCAGCGCCTGTTGGATGGCGCTCAGCAGGTCCGAGCGAGGCCGGGGCCGCGCTAGCCTGCGGGCGGGAGGCAGAGCTGACGCTGGGCCGGTGCTGCGGACAGGCCAGAGCACGACAGGGGCCGCGGGGGCTGAGGAGGGGTCGGACGCCTCGGGCAGGAGAGCGAAAGCGGCCTGGGCCGTGCCTGGCGGGGCATGGCCGAGCTGCGGCGCGGGCGGGGCTCCCCGAAGGGGATCGGCCCTGGCTGAGGCCTCCTCGCAGCGCTGCTCCGGAGCCTCTCCAGAGACGGCTAACGGGGCCGTGCTGAAGCCAGGCCTGGGGCAGAGCGGGGAGCTCACAGGGCTTGGCATTAGCACTTCTCTCACTCAGGTGTGCACCAAAAGGGGATGCCTGAGGCATAGACCCGAATTAGGGCAGAAAATGTCTTGCTCTGCCTCCAGTTTTTCAATCTCACCAAGCAAAAGAGTGGTTTTATTTCAGATATGGAATGCAAGGAGAATGGTGATGACACCCACAGAAAACGTGTTGCAACCGCTTGTCATACAATAATGACATCCAAGGACTTGTTAAAGAAACTGGTTAAAATTTTACGAATTCTCCAAGCTATGCAGGGATAGGAGATTCTGGATGGTTTTCTGTCTTCTCTAGTAATCAGCCTTTATAGCTGGGTGTGGTTCCCATGCCAGATTCTCATAGACTGTAGGGCTAAGAGTATCTGAAAGCTATGCATATAATTACTGGAGACAATTTTTCCAGAGACTTTGTGCTAATTTTTAAGACCACACTTCCTAGATTTGTGTCCCCTTTTCCCTCAGAATAAAGGGCTGTGGAAGTGGATATTTGTATATTCTATTGAAAAACAAAGGGTGAGAGGCAGTAGTTTGTGTTGAGTGAATCAGGATGTCTAGCTTACAATTTAAAAAATTTTTGTAATTTCTTAATGTTATTTTTAAAAGTGGAACTTTATGTGTATACTTCTTTTACAGAATACTCTCATGTAATTTCTCTGGTTTTGAACTGACCTGTGCTACAAAGTTCTTATTCAAATGCTTCTACTTCAATAGAAGGAAAAACATAATTTGTAATGCCACTTCCAGTAGTCTGTTTAAATCTAAAAGAAATTTTAAATTCACTACATAAGTTCTAAATGGAAGCTTCTAAATAGGTTGTAACAGTTGTTTTCTGGTGGATACTTGTTAGTATGAAAATTACTAGGAAATAAATGACAATTTAAAATTATTTGTTTTTAGTTCTTAATGGAAAATTGTGACAAATCTATAAATTGTCAACATTTTGGATTAATTAATCATGTAGGACCATGAGTCCATCTTACAGAAAATTATAGTAACTATCAAAGGTCCGAGTCCACGAGATGTAAATATTTTGTGGAATTTGAATCTTGTGCTAAAGGTTTAGTGATATAAATTTTGTTAGTCCCAAAAATGAATTGTAAAAGGCTATTAATAGTCTGCTTTCCCCTTAACAATAAATCATAACTTCTTCTAGAGCTGAAGGTTGTCTTATTTATTTTACACCTTCCATTTGATTTCAGTATCAGACTAATTTATTTTTGTAATAGTAGTGATGGGGGGGTTGTTGTTGTTGAATGAAAAACCAGAAGACAAGCTAGAGGACTGGGCAATCACCAACCATATGAAGTTTGACAAGGGCAAGTGCCAGATTCTGCACCTGGGGTGAGCAACCCTGGATGTATGGACAGACTGGGGAATAAAATGCTGAAAAGCAGTGCTGTGAAAAGTGTCCTGGGATCCTGGTTGACAGAGTCAGCAGTACCCTGGAGCCAGGGGGGCCAGTTGTGCCTGGGGCACATCAGGCCCAGCACCGCCAGCTGGGCAAGGGAAGGGATTGTACCACTCTGCTCTGCACTGGGTCAGCCTCACCTTGAGTATTGTCTGTTTTGGTCACCACAATATGAGAAAAATACTAAGCTCTTAGAGAGCATCCAAAGAAGGGCATCGGAGATGGTGAAGGGCCCTGAGGGGAAGCTGTATGAAGGGCCACTGAGGTCACTTGGTCTGTTCAGCCTGGAGAAGAGACTGAGGGGAGATTTCATTGTAGTCTACAACTTCCTTGTGAGGGGAAGAGGATGGGCAGACACTGATCTCTTCTCTCTGGTGCCCAGTGACAGGACCTGAGGGAATGGCCTGAAGTTGAGTTAGGGGACGTTTGCAGGGGTATTAGGAAAAGGTTCTTCTCAGAGGGTGGTTGGGTGCTGGAACAGGCTCCCCAGGGAAGTGGTCACAGCACCAAGCCTGACAGAGTTCAAGAAACATTTGGACAATACTCTGGGGCATGTGATAAGACTCTTGGGGGTGGTGCTATGCAGGGCTGGGTATTGGACTTGATGATCCTTGAGGGTCCCTTCCAACTCAGTATGTTCTGTAATTGCATAAAGATTATGTGTCAAATTCCTATGTTTACCTGCAGGAATACAGTTCCTCTTAAAAGTGGGGTCCTAATTGTAAAAGTGAACTCGCCAGTTTTTGATTGTGCTCAGCAGGTACTTCTTGCTGAAGTGGAAGTGTCATACATGTCTACTACATCAGGAACAGGGTAGTGCACACCAGGCATAGAGTCTCCGAGACATGAAGAACCATAATGGGAGATAAAACAGAGGTAATTGTCTTTAAAATTTGGATGCCTGATTCATTGTCTTCAAGACACAAGCTGCATTTTTAAATGTTTAAAAAGGCTGTGCAGGGAGAGAAAGGATTGAGTTTTATCTTAGTATTCTGAGAATTGTGTAAGTTATATTGACTGAAAAATTTTGGAATTATGGAACTTGAGACCTGTGATAGCTATGTTCATTTTATATTTGATGTTGTACCAACATGTTACATTAGGATTTTTGATGTCTAGCTTTCAAAAAAAAAAAGTCAGCTCATTAAACAAATACAGGCAACCATTGGTTTAATATAGAGCTATTAGAAAAGGCCTGGTATGCAGAGAAAGACAAATCTTCAAAATTATGCATAGCACTCAAGGCTCTGGTCACTGCAGTTTCAATGTGGCTTTTGTGAATTAGACACTAGATTATTCATAGGTTTGTGAGTCTGACTGTTCCCTTGCTTCCAAAGTAATTGCATGCATTTGTACAAATAAAATAGTGGCAGATAGATGATGTACAGAAAGTCCAGAATAATCCAGCTCTTGTTTCATTCACCTGGCATTTTTATATCTAAAAAAATGTGTATAGTTGCACTTCTTTTCCCAGTAGCAACAGTGCTGTGTTGTGATTATTAATGGTAGATACTGAAGACAACACCCTCCCTCTGAGATTATGAAAGTGCTATTTTAATGATTTATAGAAAAGGTCTTGGTACGGCATCTGCATGCAGCATTTTACTGCAAAAGAATAACTAGAAAAGGTTACAATGATATGTAGTGGTATAAAGCTTTGGGGTTAGAGACTCTGCTAGGAGAAAAAATCATTATCTGCCATCTGTCATTCTAGATCAGCTAGAGTAAAGCAGCCTAGAAACAGAAAACTTGTCATTTTCTGATCCTGGTTAGGAAGCATCTGGTTATTTCAAAACATTCCTTTTTCTGGGTAAAGCTTCGTCAAAGCTGTATTTTAGGTGCTGTTTTTTCTAAAGCATGAGAGTGTGTTCCAAGAAAGAGCCCTTTCTAGCTTAATTAATACATCAAAATGTTTTGAAAAGGAAATATTTAACAGAACAGTTACATCAAACATAACTAACAAACAGAACTGGCTTTGTTCTAGAGTTCACAGTCTCCTGGGCCCGACCTCACTTAGAAAAAAATGTCTTGCAGAATAGTTGAGTTTGCAGAAAAGTACTCTTCCCACACATCATACTGTTTCAGAAGTATCTTGATAGCTGTGTCTTTGCTTGGATATTCCATGAAACTTGTTGCTGCATTAGTCCCAGAACAAGAATAAGAAATGGATACTGGGAAAAAAAGAACAGACAATTTCAGCTCCAAAGAAGAATTTGGGGGAACAGCTAATAAGCACATTGAAATGGAAACCGTAATGAAGCTCTGTATGTGACCCAAACTACTGGGAACATTTTTTTTTTGTTCTTCAGAGAATTGTAAAACTTCTACTAGATATTGGTGGTTTTGATTGCATGGCAGAATTGCAGTTCAGTGATAATTTGCTTGTAATACATTTTACAACTGTATACATTTTCAGTCCCCTTTCTGAGGGTAATTGTTTGGCACCTGGTGTATTTCAATACCTGCCTAATAGCTTGTGCTGTCACTAATACTAGGAGAATCTTAGATGTGGAGCTTTGACATTTGATTATATCATGCTGGTGATGTTTTGTCTAATGTTAAGTGAACATGGACAGCATGTTAACTGTACAGTCACCATCAGGAAAACATATTGCATAATCTTTGGACTGATAGTCATCTGGGAGTATGATGTGTTGTCATTCGCTTTGTCTTGCGGCTATGACATGGAGTACATCATACTTTTTCAGCTACATGACTAATTAGGCGACTGCAATGGTAATAATTTCATTCTTATAGTTTGATTTAGTGCTTGGTTTTTTAACCACAGTAGAAAAACAGTCAGCCTTCTCCAATGAACTGTCATTGACCTCAGGATTCCTAGGCAATTCTCTTTATGTAGTGTGCATTCCCTGGACTTCTTGGGAAGTAAAGGAGTCTGAACGATGTGTGAAACTGAATAGTAGATAGTAATTTGGTCTGGTTGAAACCTTAAACCCTTGTCTTTCACTGTGTTGTTTTTTACCCCCTCTTCCTTTATTCTGTTCTTTGGTAAGGCATACAGCAGTGGCACTTGGTTTGTGAGCAGTGCTGAATGCCCTCAGCTTCACTGTAAGTCAGCGACAGTCACTTTTGGAACTTGGACTAAGTGTGGGTGGAAACTGACTCGCACGTTGAGATCTCTGTCTTTGCAGCTTTGTGAAGAAAAGGACACTAAAGTGATGAGATGGCTTGTTTGTCTCATCTACCACTCCTCTTCCCTCTTCACCTTTCCGTTTTTTCCAAGTCATGAGCCAGTATCAATAGTATAATGGCAGTCCAGAAACTTATGCTGGCACATAAAAGATATTTCAAAGGCAGCTACCATTTAGTATGATGTATTACACAGGAGAGGAATCATAAGTGTGTTTTTATTATAATTGCAATTTATGTGTGCAAGATTGTACAAAACAAAGTGACACAGAGTCCCCACACAGGTGCAAAGGAAAGCGACTCTATTGCAAAACCCAGGCCTTTTTAAGCAGTTAGCCCATTATCAGGTACATAGCTAAAACATAACATACATAGTCCAACAAACCACTATAAACGACGATGTGAACACATAATGGTTATATAACTTGTTTTTCTACCTCTAATTCAGCTGAGTAACTTTCCCATAGTCCTTTTCTACTTAGCCGAAGTAACAGGCCTGAGCCATGA
>VYZR01073295.1:10526-26080 GCA_013400675.1 Oxylabes madagascariensis | reverse complement strand
ACACTGGGACATCAGTGGTTTTTCTCTCCCCTTCTCTCAAACTTGTCTGTACACTTCAGCTACAGTTCAGTACTGTTTGAGCTTTCCACAAAGATTTCCTAAATAATTTGTTCTAACTATGCCATGTTGGTAAGAGATTCTTCTGGTTTTACAGGCATTGCTAAACTGCCAGGGCTGCACTGGTTTGTGCTATTCAATATCTGTTTTTACCCTCATAATTCTTGGATTATTCCCTGTGACATCCTGTCAAATCTCTTCAGTTTGGAGTCTTGTAAATGATGCCCCTTGGGTTTCTCTGAGTGCCTACAAACAGACAGGAAATGTTCAGCAGTGATTAAAGCCCATCAATATACTCTGTCAAGTAGCTGCTATATTTAAAACCATAGGTGGACAGATCTTAGCAGTGGAAAAATTGGTGAGGTATAGTAATTATGATGTTTATTTCTAGGCTACATAAGAGGACACAAATGCCTATACATATATATCTATATATTTATGAAAAACAATGCACTTAGAAGACTGAAAAAAATAAAGACTAAGTAACTCACAATTTATATTTTGCCTCATAAACCTGTAGTTTATTTTAATTGTAGGTATTAATTACTATATGAATACTAAAGTGTAAAAGTAAATACAAAAAGAAAGAAAATGAAGATTTACTGCAGCCCAACATTATCATTTTCACTTGAATATTTGTTTTTCTATATGTGACTTGCAGTTGGAATGGAATAAGAGGTAGAGATTATTGTTATTATTGTCAGCTTTCCATTAACAGGTAAAGGGTAATTCTTTCCTAGGCCAAAATTTCTCTCTGGAAGTTTTGAACTGCTGATCTGAGGCTTCAAATTTGCACCTGATGGACCCAGAGAAAAGAGTTTTCATCTGCTTTCACATGGCATTAGAAGGAATTCTTCTAAAGTTACACATGGAGATCAGCAAAGTGTTGAGGGGAAAAATGGGGAAAAAAAAGAGAAAAGCTTGGTTTTCTCTCCAGATCATGCATAAATCTCTTGATAAATCCAGTGCTGAAGGTCATACTTTGCACATGCAATAGCACACCCTCTGAGTAATTTTTACAACCCATCAACAGATATGTTGCACACTCTTAGGAAGCATGTGGGTTTAAGAATTTTGGTGCTGCGGTGGCAGATTTTCAAGGAAGAAACAGGGGCCATGTCTCTTGTTCATTTGCCTCTGCTTTTGGATCAAGATGGTGCAGCTCATTTTGAAAAAGCCCAAACTTTGCTTTGAATGGCCTGTCCACGAATAAATTAGCCACAGCCCTGCCTCTATTTAGATTTTTTTCTCAATTTGGAAGTTTTAAACATGAATGGAAAGATGGTTGAAAGGTAAATCATGTTGTATTTCAGGTTTCTAGAGCCTTCTGCAACAGCCCCTTCTAGCAATGTGTGTCACCTCTGTGCTGGACTGTGAAGCCAGCTCTGTGTTTGGGGCTGTTCATTAATTCAGCTTCAGAACCTCAGATTTTCAAACTGCTCTTGGAGGTGTTCATCTTTTCAGGAAGGAAGAGGGTAAGAACACAAAATCAAAGTGATTGTCTCTAAATTTTAAAACCAGAGCCAAATTTCAAGAGTTACTAAATTCAAGGGATGTGACTTCAGGTGCTGGTTTATTTTAGATAGTGGCTGACAACAGACAAGATTTAGATCAGTAGTCACTCAGACTGCCAAACTTTGGGATCAGGGCTTGGGTTCAGTCAGGAATTTAGATCTTTTTCTTGGTGCATTGCACATACATAAAACCTCTTTTACTGAGGCCTTAAATACCTACTGCAGACATTCCTTGCTGTCTTTAGACACCAATATCCAGTTTGCCAACCTATTACTCCCATCTAGACTTCACAATGACTGCTTAGATACATTTAATTAAAATGATAGACTAGAGTTCAACCAAGAAGTGTTGAGGTAATTCCATAAGAGGAGAAATAAGATTAAAATCCAGAAGGGACTCCCTCCTCCCTTTCCCATTTCTCCAGAATTACCGTCAGCCATGAGATTATCTCCAAGGTTTCCTGCAGATGCCTAAACCCAAAGCATGCCAGGAACATCTACCCTTGAATGGAATGATCCATCACTCATTCAAACAAACAAAACCCCTTCTGAGCCTAATATCCTTAGTGTCATCGTTAATTATAATACGCAATCATAATCATTTTGGAGGTAGACCTGGGGTTAATTTGGCCAATCAACTGCTGATCATTAACAGGGGCCTATTGAAGTGTACGAAAACGATCCCCTGTAGTTCCTACATGTATGACGGAAGTAGTACATTGTGTTCTTTTTTCCTACAGGCTGTGTGCCAGAGTATTAGTTTTCCCAATTCACAATTACTGGATACTTTTAGCTCTTATCGTTTTTTATGAACAGGTGGATAGGAAATCGTTTTGGCATAAAATAAACAGAGGGAGGTGCTGCAATGGATTGTCTCTGTTTTAAAGGCTTGCTGCCAGCCTTTTATTTGTTTTTTTCGTTTTTTTTTTTTATCTTTCCAGTTTTCTTTTTATAACAGACTTTGAAATAATAGGCAGGTTTGCTTGGTCAGAAATATAAAGAAGAGGTCTTTTGTGGCATTCAGTTGTGTCACTCTCCTTCTACCTGCTCTGACACTGTGCTGCTCCTCAGGACCTTTGCTTCATTTGACTGGTAAAAACTGATCTTAGCAAAACCACAAAAGTAGAAAAAGATGTGTCAAAATCTTAAATCTCTTCTTTTCTGTTTGAGCATCCAAGTAGCATTTAGGGCCTGTTACTGTTATGTATGTGTATGCTAATATACCTGTAAAACAGAGGGGAGATGTTTATTTGAAAACATAAATAAATACAAGATATTTTTCCATTTCACAACAACACAGGGTACACAATTGCAAAGGGGAAGGTTTAAAATTATGAAACTTTGAAATACTCCTGTGGTATTTGAGTGGATAGGACTGCAGGACGCACCTTAGTTGAATTAATTGTGTGTCCTGTGATTTGATTGCCTTAAGTGAAATCACTAAGTTGTTTGTATATGGAGTTATAAACGAAAACAGGTGGATCCGAGAGGTTCCTTTCCACTGATAAATTAATAAGTGGTGGCCAAAATGGCTTTAATAAAAGAGCTGATCCTCAGATAGTGGGAGGCTGAATAAAATTTGATGTCTGCAGCAAACATCTCTTTTTCCTGTGACTAAAGAAGGATTTCCCAAATCAAGGCTGCCAATCACATGTTGTGTTTTAACTACAGCGAATTGAACTAGTTCAAAGAACCAGAAGGAAAAAAAATTATATGAATGATCATATAATTTCTTTCTCTTCTCTCTTTCAGGATTATTGCCTGGGAAAAGGGATGCTGCATCTGAAATGGAACGAGGCAGTGATACGGCGAAAGGCAGAAAAAAGCTGTAGTCAGAGGATATTTTGATTTTACAAAAAACCATTTTTACCCATGTACTAGCGCCGAGGAAACATGAATGGGCACAAACGTCTATTTTTAATGAAAGAAAAAGAGTTGATTCACTCTGAGGCAGCAGTAACGTAACTTATTTTACAACAGCAAGAGCCAAGCATATGGTATTCATCATTAGCAGTAGCAACAGAAGCCGTTTCTGCCGGGCTGTGGCTGCACAGCCCCGCTCCAGCGGCGAGCCCTGCCTCGCTGGGCTCCCCCTTCCCCTGGCAGCCCTGTCCTGCCACCACTCCTGCTGATGCCTTCTTGGGGCTTGCCTAAAAACAGAGGCCAGGCAAGACTGAGAGAATAAAAACAGATATATTTTTTGAAGGGCCTTCAGATGCTTTAAGGGCAGATGAACCTCCCCGAGGGGCTACACCCAAAAACGGACAATGAGTCGTGAGTTTTTCACACTTTTATAAGGTTTGGTCCCATTGCATATTGGAGGTTCATCTTCCAATTACAGCTTCAGCTAATGAAGTCATTTACCCCAAGTTTGCTGCCCCAACTCACTTTTGTTTATACTTTTCCAGGCGTAAAACAGAAGGGTGTTTTTGATTCCCAGGCCTAGAGAGGAATTGTTTTGTCTAATCAAAATGTGAAGACAGTAGCTAGCATTGTGTATGGAGTTTAGAGTTATACACTGAAGAATTTTGAAGAATACGCAAAAATATAGTTACAGGGTTACAAATATATGAAAAATATAAAAGCTAAAATCCTCTGGCATCGCTACCAGTGCCCATGGCCCCAGTGTGCCATCAAGGATTCCAACCCCGTCGGCTGCTCTTGTATTTGTGGCCTTCTCAGTGGAACCAGTTCCATAATTAATGGAACTGGTTACTTAATGGTGTTTTACCTTTGTTTGCCCCTGTTTCGTGCTTCTGGTTGTGAGCTGTATTCATCTACGGGGCTATCAGGTCTATCTGAAGAAACGCTATGTGACAAGAAGAGCTTTTTATTTATTTTTCCCACCTCCTCTCTTAGCAATTGGCTGGGCAGCTTGGAGATGTGAATCAAAGCTGGAGCTGTCAGTGAGCAGCTTTTAAAATGTCCTTACCATTCCCCATTATCATTATGCTTACACACTACACCAGCAGCTAAGCTTTGGCTTGATAGTCACAGCCATCATCTCTATTCCTCTATAGCTTTCAAAATGTTCCTCTAAAACAGAAATTCCTGGCAATGCATCAGCATGGAGACAAATGTTTAATATCTGTCGTTGTAGGACACAAGAAAGAGATGAGAGACTCCATATATTTCAGAAGGCAATGAAAGAAGAATAGAAAGAAGGCTTTATTGTCTAATTCTTACTACTTTTTATAAGGTGTTCTGATACAGATTTAACATGATTGGTGAATAGGAACATCACCTCTCTAATCCCATTGGTTAAACTAGAAAACAGCAAAAATGTTTTGTTTTGAGAACTAGAAAGGCAAAACACCACCTGGAGAAAGATTGTTTTGGGAAAGGATGGTTGTTTGCCAAGATTGTTTTGAGAAAAGGTTTTCTTGAGGAATTTTCCCTTGGGAAAAAGGTTAGCAGCGGCTGGCAGGCTAAAATCTCTCAGGGCCAGAAATATCAAGCCCACAAATATCCATGTTACTAATGGTAAGGGTGAGACACAGCTTGTTCTAAGCGGCCAAACCCAGGTGTGCTGTGCAGTGAGAGGTCTCCACGTGGGCAGCAGCCCTGTTACAGGTCCCTGTCACACCAGCCCCTGCTGCTAGAACAGCCCAACTCCTACCCCTGCAGACACCTCAGTTCTCTGATCAGTGACCTTGGGTGTGCTCTCTGCAGTTTCTGTGGTGCTGCCTTGAATCCCACTCCAGATGAGAGGAGGTTTATACAGCTGTTTGTGTTCAGATATCAAGTTGGATGGCAAACTTTTTGCTACCTTGCAATGGAATTTGGAGCAGGAAGATCTTGTGCCCTGGGCTTCATTGCATTTGTAGATACTTAGTGATTGGAGATGAGGTGCATGTAAATTATTTGTAAAAGAGTAGAGTTGCTAAACTTGCCCATAAACTACAAAAAAAGGTGTGCTGAGACCCTGGCACAGGTTGTCCAGGGAAGCTGTGGCTGCTTCATCCCTGGAAGTGTCCAAGGCCAGGTTAGACAGGGCTTGGAGTATCTGGGATAGTGGAAAGTGTCCCTGCCCGTGGCAGGGGGTGGAATGAGATGAGCTTTAAGGTCCCTTCCAATCCAACCTATTCAATGATTTTATAATCAATTGTAACCTTTATTACCTGTTAACATTCTCCTTCACAACTTTTATTCTTATGAAAAGTCACTTATTCCTCAACATCAAGCTTTCCTCTGCTCATTTCTGCATTCATTTAAACTGTGAGAGATGAATCCGACCACAGACTGGCCTGTAGCACCCTATTGTTGTTCTCAAAATTCCAGTTCAGTTTGTACTTTGTTTTTACAAAATCCCATGACATTGCGTAAAACATTGTTATGTCATGCTGTTACTAGATGGTGTCAAATCAGGAAAATAATTGGAGGGTACCATTCATCTTAGAATACTTTAATTAGTGGATTTCTTTATCTGTCTTAGATTACTAACAACTTCCTCCTTGAAACTAGAAAAGTATGGAGGGCCTCATTAGTTCTGTCTCAGTATTGCACTTGAGCACTGCTAGAAATAGAAGTTTGAGATTGAAATGTGAGTTTTGCTTTCAGTGCATTTATGTTCTAGTCTCCCCCTTCCTCCACCACCCCCCAATTTTCCATATGAAGCACAATGCTTCTACCTTTCCTTTTCTGTTAAAGGCTGGTTTGTAATGATGGTAGGATTTCATGAATACTAATACAGGTATTTGTATTCTCTACAGGGAAGGCAACATCAGTTCTGGTCTGTAAATATGTACAACAGTTTATGACTTTCATGAAATATTGGAGGAATGCAGAGAGGAGAAGTTTAGTAGTATGGTAAGAAAGCCAAAATCCAAACAATGCTTCAAAGACTTTTAAAATAAATCTTTATGTTGGTGTTGACAAAACTGAAGTAGTGCCATTTGGGACAGATTTTTCCATTGAGAGGCAATTTCAAAAGCAAAATTATATTCATGTTTGGCCAAAGTGGTGTCCTATCTAAGGCCACTTAGGTGCAGAGCAAGCTGAATTAATGCACCAGCCTCTATCCAGAGCCGAGGGACCTCTGCTGCTTCCAAGGAAGATTCCCCTCTCACCTGCAAACTTGTAGAAGAGCTGATGATTTATTCCATAGTAAAAAAACCTCCCAGATGCTCTGAGATAAAAAAAATTCTGTATTTCTGCTTTGGACCATTTTGCTCACCAAAATTTGGGCATCATTTGAGGAAAACCATTAGCCCTTGTTTGATACCAAGACCTGAAAGTCATTAATGCAACAAATTAACAGTTTAGGGAAAAAGGTGATTTTTTTGTTTTGTTTTGTTTTTTTTTTTTTCAATGACAGGTTATTTCTTCTTCATTCCTTTGGAAATTTTCCCAGTCCTTGTAAATATTTGTGAGAAAATGGAACTGACTCAGCTTTTGACTTGAAAAAGAAGATGTGATGGGTCCAGCCTCTGTGATCAGGTGCTGCTGAATGTCTATCTAGGTCAACCCTTGTCCTGTGATCCACTAAATACGCTGGTAACTTTTTTCCTGTCAGCCCCATAGCTTGCAGAAAAGCAGAAGCAATTAAGATAATGAAATTGGAATATGGTAAAAGGCTGGGGAAAAATGTGGGAAGAAGAGGACTTTCCCCTGCAATTCTAAGGATTTCCATCCTTACTTGCACCTCTTGGGGAGAGGAAGAGGAGGGTGATTAGAGCAGGTGGCTCTGCTCTGCCCTTTTATTCCCTGGGGAGGAGGGGATGCAGCATCCTGGACCTTCAGACTTGTGGCTGTAATGGGATGGTCTGAGCAGGGGATTTGGTTGGAGCAGGCAAATTTTCACCAGTTTCTGCTGCCAGGCTGCACACCACAAATGTGTCTGTAAGCCCTGAGAAATAAATATGACTGCAGCTTTGTTTATAAGTGGCATAAAAACAACAGAGACAGCCAGTCAGGCAGCTTTTATAAATTATAATTTTAAACCGAAAACATAATTTGAGGTCAAGGCTGTTGCTCTGATTTCCAGGAATTTTTTTTTCATTTAATCCCCTGATTTTTTCTTCTTCCTTCTTCGTGCACTTTTACCCATGTTCAAATATTCAAAGCAGAAATAAGTGAGGAATAAGGAGTATTATTCTTTGAGAGTAAAAGATGAAGATTTAAAATTAAATTGTGGATTATTTTTATCTCTTTGAACCAACTTCATGTTTTCCTCAGGTGAAAGGTGTTCAGCCCTTCAGATTTTGTTATTGTATTTTGGGACTTCAGCTGCAGACATGTTTGTGAGCAGCCAAAATGGCCTTTGTAGCACATTGGGGAACAGAGATTTTAAATCAGTTATTTAAATTTAAAAAAAATCCCAAATCCCTAACAACAATTCCATTACTGCTGTATTATTCTCTCAAAGTGAAAGGTGTAGTGAGTGAATCGCTGATATTGGTGGCAGATATAGGAATTTGTATGAACTTTTACCAATTCCTCTCAACTGTTTATTTAAATTGAACAATATTTGCTTTAGCTGTTTATCATGCAGATGTCCTCCCTTTAGTTTTTTTTTTTTTCCCCCTTTTTAAGCTTTTAAAGCTTTTTATTGCTGCCTAATCCCTTTAAACGTACCGTATATCACATTTATGAAATGTATGGGTACCAGAGAGAAGCAGACAACTTTGTTTTTAAACAAAGACCCCAGGATAAGGGGCAATGTTTTTCCCCTCACAGGTGATGGAGTACGTACAAAGAATGCAGCGGATAATGGCAGTCCTGTCCTCTGAACAGATGGTGATGGTCCTGTTGCTAGGATAAGGCCTGAAGAATTTAGTTTTTAATTCCACATTATTTGCCTCAGTGCCATGAATATCCCTAGGTTTCCTCAGGCAAAAATACAACAAATACACAGAAAGAGAAAGAGAAGTGACATGCGGATAGAAAAGGAGACAGAGCACGGGAAAGGACTGGAGCCAGGTCAATAGAAGCTTTTGGGAAAATGTCTGCTCAGCTGTCTGCAATCACCTGGGTTTGAAAGGCAGGCAGGAAGGAAGATTGGTTTGGCATGAGAACGAGGCCTTTGATGCTTTAGATACCACAGAGAAAAATACGCATTTCTTCCCATTAGAAGTCTGTTGACTTTCCTAATTAAGATAAACATGTTTCTGAAGAAGTTAGCTCTCACAGTACTACATTTGTAAAAACAACCATGCTTTTAAAATATATACACAGACAAGGACGTGTGCCAAGAACTAGTGCTGGTGTGGTCTTACAAATCACTTTACAGGAATATTTTTAAATCATTGCTTTATTTAAAAGTGAGCGGATTTCATTCCCTCCAGTCAATTAAATATCTAATTTCAACTCAAGTAGATAATAACCAAAGTATTTTTATATAAATGAATGAACAGTTAGAAAACTGTTAAACACACAGCCCTCAAGCATGAAAAATATATTCGTTTAACTCTTTTATTCTTTTATGACTAATTTACTACAGAGATTTTTGCACTTACATCATTTTCAGTTTTGGCACTGGGGGAAAGAAATCTTATTTAAAAAAAATTAATTCAAATTGAAATTCTCAAGGATCCCTGTGCCACCTGAATTATTCCATCAACCATATTAAGGATGTGGTGGATGGTGCTGGTGGAGTTGTGATTTTTCCACAATGGCAGTTTTGAGAAAAGAAAAAACAACTGTGAAAACTTCCAGTGACCCAGTTCCCACAACAAAGCACGTGTTAAATGTCAAAAAACATGTTGAATTTATAAAAGGACGCAGTGCCTGTAAAATGTACAATACCTGAGGTTTGAGGGATTAATTGCAATATTCTCCCCTTTCTAGGTGCCTGCACAAAGCCAGACTGTATTAAGTGATTTGAAGGAGCCCCATATCAAATGATCTGGGATTGGTGAGTGTCTGGTTCAAATTGTTGATTTTTCCTCCGTAGTGATTCTGGTAATGGGAATGTGATCCATATCATCCTCATCACCATTTATCACACAACAATATAGTGAGGAGGAAATTACATGATGCAAACATCTCATATTTTGTGCTTAAAAATAAGTTGAGGAAAATGTAGATGAGATTATATGGGACAGAAAATGCCCTGTGTATCAAAATACATTGTATATGTTTTTTACATGTGTGTGTTTATGCACATATGTAATTCATGCTTTTGTCCTCAAAAATCGACAGAATTTAATTTTATCAATAATGGAGTGTTATGTTTCAGGAAGGGTTTCAAAACCAGCTCGTTTGGAACAGAAACTTTTCCTGGTCTTCAAGAAGTTTCTGTTTTCATTTTCTATCCAGAAATATTATTACATAAAATATAATGGATCAGAATTTATTGATATTCAATTCTCTGGGTATCACATTGTCTTGGAACCTCATAATCACTAAACAGGCAAGAAAATAATCACTAACACACTCTCACCAATATATTCCATTTCAAAGCACTCCTTTATTTTTACCTCTATTTTTGGTGAAATTGGTGATTCATTCATAAAATTTCTTCTCCCTCATCTTCATCATCTTGAAAATATTCAACCAACTTGTTGAGTATTTGTTTTCTTTCTTAGCACCTCTAGATGTTGCCTGGCTGTTCTCAATTCTCGTTTTTTCAGGGCATAGTAACTTGTTCTACCACATTCAGAGGATTAATAGAATTTTGCTTAATTTAGATGTTCATCAGAGTGATGCCTTGGGTGCAGATGGCATCTCACTACCTGAGGGACACAACTCCAACCTCTATGAGTCCTGATGAAGCTACTGAGTAGGTGTATTTTTCAATTTATTGTACGAGATGATGAGGTGAATTTGGTTCACAGCCCTTGGTGTGTAAATAAATAAGAATACCTCTGGAACTTGATCGGAGATGAAAGAAACCATTTCCGTCGGAGAGAGGGAGAAGTGGTTTCCCCTGCCGTGTGCTTTGGGATACACACAGAAGCCTTTGTGGCTCATCTTGTTTATCCTTCGTATTCCAAGCAGGAGTCAGACACATGCCTTAAAATGGGATAATGTGTCACTCCTGACATTGCTCTTTTTCTGGAGTTTGTGTTCTTTCCTTAAATACTTGCTGTTCTTTTAGAAGCCCGTTGTGAAGAAAGATGTGTGTGCTGTTCTTCTCAATTCCCGCTTCATAAAGTATCATACTTTGTGATCTTTTCAGATGGTTAGAATGGAATCCAGATTAGAAAATGTTTTATGTTTTAGTCTCATTACAATGGTACATGAATTTCCTTAAAAACTGAGTTTTCTTTGCTTTCTAATCTTCGACCATTTTTTTTTTAATACAAAAGCAAAAGGTGCCAGTGGCACAGCTACCTCATGTAATGAAACACATAGATTTCTCTTCTACTTATTTTATTTCTCGCATTCATCATTCATATTTAATGCCACAGGCATTTGACTTCTTAATTCCCTATATTGAATTGAAGAGGCATGCACAGCATGCACTCCAGTTTAATGACTTGTAATTCTTCTTCATTGATGACACACTTTTTCACCTGGAAAAACTTGTGGTGCCAAACTTCCTCTCACATGTGTGATGCCGTCAGTATCCTTGACAAGGTGGTGATGGCTGGAGAATGGAAGGACTGGAAGTGTAAGGTCCTAACCTTAAATGCCTCTTGGACTGAGAGAACATTGGCCTAAGGGTTTTTCTGGTGATATATACGTATATATTTGCTATTTTTTTTTTCTATAATTGAACCTCAGTTGCTGACTTCTCTCCTGCTGGCCCTAGGACATTCCTCTTTGCTTATTCCTTCTCTTTTTGTGAGCCAAATTTCAAGTAATACACAGCTTTCCCACCCTAAGCTAATTAGCATTAATATACTGAGTAGGTTTGCCAATAACATTTCCAAAAAAAAAGTTTCGTAGGCTTCAGCAGGACTGGAAGATCATATGAATGATAAATTACAGTGTCTGACGTCAGTATTTTGGACAAAGATATGATGGACTAAGCACTATCCTGAATATAATTGTTTATTTACAGACATCTCATAGGACTGTCGTAGTTAGGGTTAGTTACTTGTAAAAGCTTAAGATTTTGGAGTAAAATATTCTGTAGAACTACAAAGCATTCAGTCCATTAAAGGAACATTGCACCTTTCCAGGTTTTCAAAGCACTTTAGAAGCATTTGTCAACCCTCATAGCACTGAAACATGGGAAGTCTTATCTTTTATTGATTTCCCAAGTGGGTTGACTGAGACATTGAAGAGTTCTGGTTTGCTAACTGTAAGCACTCTGATAGCCAAATGCAACGTCTGAAGGAAAACAAAAAATGACACTGAATTTCCCCTTGAACTATTACAGGGAAACCTTTTGGAGAGCTTCCCTCAGGAAAACAGAGGGAAAGAGACAGAGGGGAAGTCGCCTGGTTATTCAGGCAGAGCACTCCCGAATGGGAACAGGAGGATGAGGAGGGATTTTGCAATTAAAGTCAGCTCCAGAGTAGAGGAATATCCTTCATTCAAAACTTGCTCAAGGCGTGTGCTTTTCACGAGGATAGGTGGCATGTGGATGGAGGGGGAGAAGAGTTTTTTGGAAGAGAAGGGCTAGGTAGGGGAACAAGTCCAGTTTGGTTCCTTGTGTTCCAGGAAAGGTGGATGTTTCTGGTCCATTTCAGTCAATCATAACATCAATTTTTCAGCAATCTCCAAGAAGTGAAGGAAGTTATACTTGAGTGAATGCAGTGATCACAGGAAAATGAGTGTTATTCTGTTCATGAATGGGGATTTAACTGTAGTCTTAGTAATAGCCTAGAAGTTCTCCTTTGGAATATATCCTAAAGGATTAAAAAATAAATTAATGGCACATGTTACAAAAGATCTTCAAACATTTCAGCATAGAAGTACGAAGTTTATGTCTGGGAGGGATTTCAGAGGTCATCTAGTTCCAACTCCTGTCCCAAGGCAGCAGCAGCTCTACCTAAAATGTGCTTTGGTTGTCAGGTGGTTTTTTAGCCTTGGAAATCTTCCATTATTTTCATAACTTTCTGATAGTTCTCCCTTCCACCCCCCGCCCTTGAAGATCTTAATGTATTTAGTGTTCTGATTTCTCTTTAGCAGTTAGAAATGTCTCAGAAAGTGGTTATTAATAAATCATTAAAGGTTTGCATCTCATTTCATTTTCTTGCTGCTCCACTACTCTTTATTTCCAACCATAGTACAAAGTCATTTTGAAAACAGAAGGAAGAATCTTTCACAACTGAGTCTAATCTCAGTGATGGGGGTAAATCCAGAGATTTTTTCCTTTACCTGGAATGCTCTTTGTTATTCAAGTTATTTGCTTAGATTAAAGATTTCTTAGCCTGATCTTGTTTTATGTGGCATTGGTGAAGAAGAAATAATCTTGCACACAAGGCTTTACAAGCTGCATATCTTGAACATGGAGTCACTTCACCAATAGGGCTTTCCTGGGAATAGGGAATAGCAAGGTTGAATATAAGGCTTGATCACTACAGATATTTTCAGTAGCACCAAAGGAGGTATGGGAAGTGATGAAAAAACTTATGAAAGGTAAACGGACTATAATTCATACTAAATATCTCCCCTTGTGCAGAAGCTCTTTTTAAATTACTCAGATAAATGAGCTCATTTATGGAATATTTTGTACTGCATGAACTTATATGGGCACCTGTCATGTATATATATTTTTAATACTGAACTCATATAGATGGCTTAAAGTCCCCCTTGCCCTTTAGTAAATTTAAATCTCCCACAAAGCTGCTGTACAGTAGTCATAAAGAAACATTTATGGTTCAACATAATTTCCCTTCATTTCTTTTTCTCTTTCTTTAAAAAAAAAAAAGGCAGTTTAAAAGTAATAAAGCACTTCCTTCTGTAAATCTTTGATCTTTTTTCTTCCTAAGGGAAGATTAATTTGTAAATATGCTAATGGATTTGTATAATATGAAACCTTCATAAGAAAAACTACATTAGTTCATATGAATGAACACATCTATCTTATTCAATTTATAAACTAATGGCTGAGAGCATCAACAATGCATTCTGCTCAGTCTCGTGTCCAAAATCACTGCCTGTGATTCAAAGACAGAATTTTGCAAAAAAATGTAAGTTTGACCAATTTTATTTTCCCTATTTTTTTTTTTTTTTATTTGTTTGCAATGGTGGGATTTGCTGCTGCTCCAGCCAGGTGAGTACCCTGCTCTGAAGAAATCCCATGTGATGGGAGTCACATTATGTGGATGCAATGCATGCAGCCGCATGCCTTCCTGATGAATCCTGGTGGTTCCCAGCAGGATGCTGAGCCTGCAAGCACAGTGATCCCCCAGACAGGCACCCTCAGAAGCTGAATGACAGCAAAGCGTTCATCCAGGTTGCTTACATAGCTGAGAAGTTGACCCTCACCAGCTCCTTGCTGGGACAGGGATCCTGCCACTTCCCTTCCAGCTGGAAGCCTTGGAGGACATTGGCACCACCAGTGCAGGAGCTGGATGCAGTGATCCTTGTGGACCCCTTCCAGCTCAGGACATTCCGTGCTGCAGTGTCCCTCCAAGCCCCCAGGCACTGGGCCCAAAGTGCCCTCTCTGCTCCACAGCAGGAGGAGATGGGCAAGGACTTCATGGGGGCATCCAACCCGCAATGCAAGCGCAGCAAAAAGTGGGTCACCGGAAAGTTTTCACACTCTGTTTGTGTCCTGGGTGCCTCTAGGCAAGGCAGAGCTCCTTCCTCATTCCCCTTTTCCCTCCAAGCCCACATTTCACCTCTTCCCGTCTTTTTGCCTTAATTTCATTTATCCTGGTGCTTAGCTCAGAAGCCGTGGAGGGCTGAGGTTTGCTCCAGCCCTGCCTGCCCGTGAGGCTGCGGCACCTCTTCTGGGACAATGGGGCTGGCAGTGGAGAACGCACAGAGAGGCTGGGGCAGAACCCTCTGTGTCCATCGCTTTCTTTCTGCTAAGGTCTCTTTACTATTTAATTTTCTCCGTGATCTTTTCCTCCCGGCGTTCCTTTCTTAGCCTCTTTAATTTTCTGAGCTGAACAATCCTAATAGAAACTTGACATTATTAAGTGAATGTAAAAATCAGAGTCTGTGTGTTGATTCTGAGGGGCTTGTGCTTTATGACGGCGTGGTCATGCCACGGCACCCCAGCCGACAGGAAAATGCTGTTTTTAGCCATGGGCTCATCTCTCTGCTTCTCCACAAGATAAAAAACACGTACTCTGGTTTCATTCCCTTCTATATCTCGCATATTTTCAAATGAAAAGTGTGCAGGGAGGATTTAAATTGATTTTGAATTTAGCCCTAATTTTGATCCGATTTTGTTTGCAGAACGAAGCCTAGCGCCGGAGGAGCCTAAGTGGTGCCCTTGTACCTCCAAGCACCTCTAAGCTTTATAGGGTGATTTTTCAGGCCTGGTTTATTAAGGTAAGCAGAGATATGTTGAACTTCAAGCCAGCATAGTCAATGAAGGATTGTTTGATGTGCTGGGGGTACCCAGCGCTGCCGTCGTTAGCAGCCTCTTTTCCCAAGGGCTGACAGATTTGTGTCCGGCTCCAGCTCGTGGCTTTCATCCTGCTGCCATAAACAAAAGGTGTGCATTTCTTCAGGCGTGGAGCTTACCCAGGCTCCTTCCCTCGTTTGATGCTATCGTGCTCTGGATAAGAATAGAATTGTAATGTGCACCTTGAGGCTGGAGAAAAGGAGCGCAAGGAGGCAACCCACGGCTGATTCCTAATAGGGGTGGGTGGGAAGGAAGTGTCAAATGCTGCTCGGAATAGATGAATATTATAAAGGGGTCTGGAAAGATCAGAAATAAGAGAGATTCAGATCTTTTCTTTTTCTTTTTTTCTCTTTCTTTTCTGTCCAGGAAATTCTTTCCAGGGCTTCTCAATGAGAGTGGAGATGGAGGGTGAGCAGGGAGAAACTGGTGGGAGAGACTTTGCTGCTGTAATGAAGCGAGCTGAGCCTGCAGTGCCAGAGAGTCTGTTCTCTTTAAAAAAAAAAAAAAAAAAAAAAAAGGGGGGGGGGGGGAGGGGGGTTAGGGTTTTTTTCACAAAAATTTTT
>VYZR01073295.1:0-10446 GCA_013400675.1 Oxylabes madagascariensis | reverse complement strand
AGTCTTTTTTCTTAAAAAAAAAAAAAAAAAAAAAAAAAGGCAGGGGGTGGAGGGAGGTTTAGGCTTTTCTCTAGCAAAGTTTTCTCCCCAACAGTCAAAAATAATAGAAAGTAGACATAGAGGAGATCTGTTAATTGATCTTGTCCATATCTTGCCCAACACAGGGTTATTCCCTGCAGCATATTTACTAGTGCTGAGTTCAGCTTTGTTTTTGAAACCTCCAGTGACAATCTCCCGAGGGAAGTGGTGAAAGCCTGACTCTACAGCCTGCTACATCTCCTTGTCGATCTGCTTTGCAGAGGGAGACTCTCACAAACCAGGAAATATTTTCTGACGTTCAGCCTACACCCCTCACTTCTTTTTTTTTCATTTCTGTCTTATTAATTCTATTTATACTCCTCTGTATCATGCAAAATAATGTCCTTCCAGGAGCACATCACGAGTTCTAACACCAAAAGGTTATGTTCTTGAGAAAGATGAGCTTTGCCTCATGTTGATTCTTTCTTAACCAAAGTAAATGCATAATTTAATTCCCTGATCCATTGCTGGCTCATAGGTGGCTGTTAAACAACTGCGGGTAGAATTTTAGGTAAGTCTATAAACTCAAGATATTCTGCATGAAAAGAGCCAATAAATCAATAGGATGAATCCTTAGCACTTTTTAAAATTTAATTCCTAATATCTATATTTTTTTCTTGCTTCACTTTATCAACAGAAGTCTTTCTGCAAAGCATGTCCCTTCTCATTGCCTTTCCCCCACTCCTAATCTTAGCACTAGATCATGATTTGGTCAAGGTCCTATTTAAATAGTTTTGGGGTTGCCAACATGGTGTGTTCTGATATTCAGATCTCATAATCCAATTTTGAAATTAAAGAGCTCGGGGCAAAAACACTCGCACAACTGAAATGCATGTTTTTGAGCACTGTGCCAGTGTTTTCTTAAGAAGAATATATCAAACCTCCTCTTTCTCTTCCCAATTAATGTAACAAATGTCACGCACAAAATCTCCCTTTTTAACTTGTGCCCCGTGTGAGCACAAGAGACAGCGTAAATGCAAGCTGGGCTATGATTTCAGGGAAGGTATCTGAATTCCAGCTGAATGCAGGAAATATGCAGAAGAGCAACTGATTTATAGTGACTCATTTGCTGCCTTAACAGAACGATGTTCTCTGTATTCCCAACAATAAAAGCAACAGCAAGGAAAAAATAAGTCAGCGTGTTTCCCCCCCATACCAAGGCTTTTTCTCCCCTCTGCCCAAGTCATTATTGCAAGTTTCTCAGTATTAAATCTAAAGGTTCATCAACTCACATCTTTACAGCTCTGTCTTTCTGTATACAGGACCCTGTCTGCCTGTTTCCTCTATTGCACTATTTTGTTTGTACTACTGTAATCATTTTGCTGGCCCAGATCTGTGTGGGTGTGCTGGCAGCTTTACAACAAAGTTACATGGGAACTGAGTTAAGGTTGAATATTTATTAGAAGAAGCCATCTGGCGTCAGGCTGTCTGTACAGGGGGGCTTATTTCTTTAGTAGTCTCTCCTTTTTCTTTCGAGCTCTTCCTCCCTCTCTCTCCGTTTCTCATTTACGTGCCGCATATATGTGAAAAGTGGAACACACATCTTGACATATTGATTTGATTCTTGATATTTATAGCAATTAACCCCGCTCATGTGATTATCCCTGTCGCCTCACTCCATACCTCTCTCCCCCCCTCTGTTCCCGTGGTGGGGGATGCTCGGGGGTCTGTTCCCATGGTGGCAGCCCCCCGGATGCTGCAGGGCTCCCACCGCAGCCCCTTCCCTTCTCCTGCTGCTTCCCACAGGCTCCACTTTTGCTCCAACATCTCTCTCTCTCCCTCCTGCTCCTTCCACACTTTCCCTCCTCCAGCTCGTGAGCTCATAAAAGAGTGCTGCGCTCCAAAAAACTCCCGACTCACCATGTTAAACAAACTAGCCAGCAGAAGGGTGTCCGTGCTATTTCACCATTTGTATGACATCGCCAGGCTTCAAAGTGCAGCACTAAATTGCCAAAAGATGTTTACTTTACTTGCTTAAGAGCTCCTCGTAATTCAATTGTTCTCTCTCCCGCAGCAGAAACACACATGCATCCCGAGCTGTGCTCTTGTGAGCTCCCACTAGTTGTTTACCCACGGGCTTTCCTCCGTGGTTTTTTACACTCTGCTTGACTTTTTTTCAAATTTATTTATTATTTTTTTTTTCAGGGGCTTCTGTCTCAAGGTAGTTTGTTTTTTCTGGGGTGCTCAACTGCGAGGACCTTGAAACATGCGGCTGTCTGGCTGCCTTTTTTTTTCCCCCTCAGTGACAGGCATTTACTGTTTTTTCCAAAATAATAAATTTTTTCCCTTTTTGTTTTTTGTTTTGTTTTGTTTTTAAACATGCACAAAGTTGGACATCCAAAGTTGCTGGTCACCTTGGAAAACCTTGACCTATTTTTCCTAGCAGGCCAGGGAAGCTGATGCAGTCAAGCTGGCAGCCCTTTCCCACCATTCCTGACTTTTGTAAGTTAATATTCCGACCTCGCAGCCTTGCATAACCTCCTTGCTCGTCGGTGTGGTGGTTTTGGTGGCGATGCCAGGTGGGAGAAGAGGAGCACTGGGCAGCAGAGATTCTTTCCGCTGACAGAAACAGTGAGTCACTACTGTCCTGTGATTATTCCCTGGCCTTTTCTTGCCAAAAGTTGCCTGTGGGGATGAAAGGAAAGTCCTTCCTCCATGACCTGTGCCGGGGGTTAGCAGCCTCCCAAGCTCTGGCAAAGCACAGCACGTGGGCTTGTTTTGAGCAGTGCAAGGCAAGGAATGAGGGCTGGGAGCCACGGTGGCTCCAAGGACGCAAAGTGGGAGATGTGGTGGCCCCCAGCTTCAGCCTCCCACTGCCTTTCTGCTGGCTGGATGATTGGCAGCCTGTTGTCTCCTCCCCCAGGGCTTGTCTTGTCTTTCTGTATGTTTAATCTGGGAAAGAGGAAAAGAAGGATTTTTCCATGTGGTGCGATAGGATGCAGGAGCAGCAGCCCTGCTTGTGGGAAAGGAATGGGAAGTGGAGCAAGGAGGAGGAGGTTGTGAGGGATGGGTGATTAAGGAGGCTGGAGAGAAGAGCTGCTGAGCTCACCTTCCTTCCTCTTTCCTGAGTTTAAATGAAGGAGGATGCTCATCTTCACTAGCCTAGAATTTGGTAATTCTTGCATCTGTAATATGAAAGGGGGCCAAGACAAGTACTCTGATGACCACCAGTGGTCTTAGCTCCTGATTCTCCATCAAAATGGGAGAGAGTGAATCGTGTAGGCTTTGCTTTCCATGTATTATGCACAATGACATGAGTCAACCCTGGATCTGAAGCCCACCAAAGTTCCATTGCCCAGCAGACTGGAAGTGGGCAAGAGACCTTGTTACTGCTGTTAATTAATTTGTCCTTTGGTGAATGAAGACACCTTAAGCCATCCTGTCTCATTCGTGAAAGCATAATGATGACTGTCTTCTACAAGTATTGCAAAGCAAAGGCTGCTGTTGGTAGTAGAATTCTGTGAGATGCTTGGAAGAAAAGTTGTGTCAAGGTGTGTAGCTCAGTTTCTTTTGTCAGGCCTACGAGTTTGGCAGTGATGATTTCTCACAGATATAAACCCTATTTTATGTACCAAAGAACAGGCAGAACTGCTCATTACTGCTGTGAACAAAATATATAAAAAGAGGCTTGGGTCTAGGTTTGCTTTAAAGCTCGTTGCACTTATCAACTTCCCATGCTCTCTGGACAGGCAGCCTGAGTATTAATCTCTGGTGAAATATGTCAGTGCTTGCCCTGGGCTGGTGTTACACAGACCAGACCAGATAATGCCTGAGCAAGGACAGTGACAGGGCAGCAGCTTCTGACAGGGATGAGAAAGCAGCCCTGAGACAGGATGAGTGCTCAGGACGGAGCAGGACATGGGAGAACCTCAGTGTGCCAGATTGAGTACTTTAAGCAGTTGAGTACTGTCACCAATTAAAATAACCATAAAAAAGCCAGACATTCCTCACTGGAATAACTCATAACAGATCCCCAGCGCTGCGTTACCTTTCAGCAGAGCTCTGTGAGGGAGCCCTGGCCTCTGCAATGTGTAGATCTGATCAGGAAAAGAGGCAGAGAAAAATTTTTCCCATCCCAGACCACACCATCTCATTAGCGTCACTCTGTGATGGCCCTTCTCAGGCTCTTTCCCCATTTCTAAAACCAGCACTGCTTTTCAGCAATCCCTTTTTTAGTGTACCCCTCCTTTTTAGGATGGACACTCACAGAGAATAACCCTTCTGGCTGATCTGGGGGTAACTCACAAAGCTGGTGACTGGCAGCATCACCTGCCAGCTCTCCTGTTCTATAAAAACACCAAATTTGGCTCACTGTGCTCCAGGCATGGATTGGGAACTCCCCTAGAATAGAGGCAAGGGGAGATAGAAATGCAGACCAGGAAAGCAGGACCACTGAACCCCTTAGCCCTGTGTTTAAAAGAAAATTACACCCAGAAATCCCCAGAGAAGTTAATCTAATGTGTAAGCACAAAGTAGGGGAGTGTGTGTCTTAATGTGCGCCTTCAAGCTGACAAGCAGCTTGATTTCCAGCACCAGAAGTGAATAAATACTTTAGATTTGTCTGTTCTCCCACCTTCCCAGGTAGTCATTAAAAAGTTTCCATTGAGCCTTTTTTCAAATTTGCCTGTAGCTAAACTTTTTACTTTTGTTTTTAAACACATGAGTGTAAAGGTGCTGGCACGCATTTGAATGAAAAATACAAGTTGAATAATAATAATAATAATCAGAAGAAGAACAGCAAAGTAAAATACAGACTTCAAAACATGAATCCAAGCACTGTGATTTGTCTTGGAAGAGCTGAGGGCCTGAACTGTAGCAGGACCACGTGGCCCCTGTGGTGGAGCAAACCCTCCCAGCCCCACGGTTATTCAGGGAGGGAGCCAAGTGACACAGTTAAATAACAACTGTGCTAAAATCCTCATTGCTTTAGTGCTTTGCACAAAGGGACGAGGCTGTGACAAGAACGCATGTATTTTGAATTTTTGCATATGAAGTGTTGTGATACCAAACCTGGTCTGTGCAGTACCCACATTCTGTTCTAATGGCTGTTTTTTACAGCAGTGGAACATCCTTGGGATCCTAAAACTTATTTTTTTTTCAGATGTCAGTGTGCCCAAAGGGGCCACCTACAGATAAGACCCTTTTATGAGAGGGATTTTTGCTGCATCCCCTGTCCCTCAGAGCACCCTGGCTGCTCCCATGGGGCTGCACCAGCCCCAGATGGGAACATAAACCCCACTTAAGAAAAAGAACACGATTTAAAACCCAAACTCTTTTCTCTACTGCTCATTCAGTCCAACAAAATGTGTTTTATTGTTGTTTCTTGACTTTTTCTGTGCAGACACAATTCCTCTGGGCTATTGTTATTTCAACAAAAGAGGGGGAGGACAGGCTCAGCAAGTCACTCTGTGGCTTTCTGGTGAGGAATTAAGAAATACTCTAACAGTTTAATAATGGTAATCTCCAAATAGTTCATAACGGCATTAAGGGTAATTAATGACATTTGAACAGTAAGAGTATTTAATCCCTAGGGAAATATGATAGCCACAATTTTATTTACATCTGAAGTTGTTTCAAAGGTAAAGGGAGAAAGAATAATCTGTTTTTAAAGTGGTTTTGTAGTTGCACTCTTTCAGATTTTATCTTAATTTGTTATAAGCAAATAAAAATAATAGCTTTTTTTGCCAATAATAAAAACTGCATTCCACGTTAGATACAGTATTAGGTTAAAAATAAAGAGGAACTCTTATATGTTTCCTGTGGGATTAAGATTTTCTGAAAATTATAAATCACCAGTGATACTGTGGTTTACAAAGAAGGATAAATTCTTCTAAAAAGACCCACATATTTACATTTTAAAAACATTTTTCATAGCCTTTAGAGCCATTAAAAGAACTTAAATAATTTTGAGGATAAATGCTGTGTGCTTTACCTTTTATGTTTTAGCAGCACTTCTTATTTTCTCTCCGTGCAGCTGACCTCCCTAAACCTTTGAAAAACGCTGCTACATCCTTTTACGTTTTCACAATTTTACAATGAGGGGAAAAATAACTCCTGTGATAGTTTTCGAGATAATACTCCAAGCAGCCCGATTCAGATGTTTAGCTTTCGAAAGTCAACAGAAGGAAAAGGGTTTCGTTGACCTTGGGTTTTGAGAATAAATAGGATAACACCTGATTCGAGACAGGAAGCTTCACTTGGGGTAAATATGCAGAGCAAAGCAGAGGGTGTCAATCCAGTTTAGCATTTGAATGCAGCCTCTGCTCTTTTGGTTATGCTCTGGAGCCTGTTTCTACTTTTGGCTCTTAAATTCCACAGAACTTCTGTAAAATCAGCAGGGACAGTGCTAATAAATTTATAATGTTGTTTTGTATTTCTGAACATAGTACCTCAGTAATTAGGTGAAATATTTATGATGAATATAAAACAATGCAAATTCATTTGTTTGCCTGAAAGCCAGCTTGTTATTTATTTAGATTTATCTTTGAATGATTCTTAAATTGAATCACAGTATGAATGAGGGTGATATTTAAAGCAGAGAAAATTTGCTATAGTGTATTGATGCATTACGCTGTATTAGCTAGTGTTAAAGCTATGTGCAGAGGATGATTAAAAAACCCCAGAAAACAAAAAAAACCCACTTTGATCTGAGAATATTTCCTTTTTTGTCTTTTTTTTTGGTAGGAATTCCACAAGCTGACTTAATTCCCCGCTGCTGAAATCTTTAACAGATCTTGTGTTTCATTATAGCAGCTATACATATGTGAGCTGGATCCTGAATTACAGGACAGGTAGGAGTAGGTTCAGTGTAATGTGATCTAATTTTCACCTCAGCTGGCTATGTTTTCCTTCATGGGCTACCACTTCCAGTAGTTTTTGCCATTTACTGTTTTCAGTCCTTTAACTAATTCCAATCCAATGAATGTAGTGACCTATGAGAGGAAATGTCCGTGCAAAGTGTCCCTGTGTTGATGATTATGAACTAAATTGTTTACTTCATTTGGATTTTTTTTCCCCTTCCCTAAGTGAAAAATATCTTCCAAAAATAACTTCCTTTGCGAACATAATACTGTTGCTCTCCTCAGCTTTCTGCTTGATAGTCATCATTTTCATATCATGACTAAAGAAGGTTATCTTAAGGTAAAAAAATAAAAAAGGAAAAGATATGCATTCAGTTTGTAAAGGATGTTTTATTTTGAAGCCCTTATGTGAGAAAGTGTGCATCCACTAATAGGAGCAGCTATTGATTTTTATGATGTTTTATCTAATTTTGGGTGGACTGGTAATGGCTGAAAAATTATAGAAGCTCACAGCTGAGAAGACTGACTTCACTAACAAGCACTTTAGCAGTGTGTGATATGAACATATCTTCTGCTTCTTGCTTGATCCTGGTTTTGGCAAAACAACCCTGAGCAATCAAAGGTGACCAACTCTCACATGAATTGACCGAGTACACTTCCCATAAGGTTCTGTCTCACCGTCAAATCCACAGCCAATACCTGGGACTTTGGGGAACATATGGCCATTACTCGGGAGCTTTATTCCTCGGTTTTATCATCATTTTACGTTTATTTTAAGGGCACATAAATAGATTTTAGAATAGCTTTGCCTCATTACAGGATGGCATCTAGGCTGTGATGTTCAGACCGAGAGCAGGGCTCCTGGACAAAAGCAGGGAATGAAGTTTCTACCTTATGGCGTCTTATGTTGCCACCAAATGTGCTGCCACCAGAGCACATGGACTGCGATGCCTGAGCAGGTGGGGACACAGGAATGAGCTCTGTGTGCCAGTGCTGATCTGTGACATGCTCAGCCCAAGGTGGAGGGAGGCACCTGCAAGGATTCGCAGGTTGAAATTTCTATTTTTTTGTTGGCTTCCCAATATCTTAAGAGGGAGATAAAAAAGAGGGCTACAGAACATGTGGGCCTTCTCCATAAGGAAATGGGAAATCTGGTTACCTGGGATATGGCGAAGGCTGAGCTACTTCAGGACTTTTTTTGCCCGAGTTTTCACTGGGAAGTGCTCCATTCACACCACCCAAGGTGCAGAAGGCAAAGGCATGGACAGGAAAGGAGAACTGCCCAATGTAGAAGATCAGGTGTGAGATCATCTAAAGAACAAGAAGCTGCACAAGTCACGGAACATGGGGAGACACATTTATATGTGTCCCGAGGACACTGGTGGATGGAGTTGTTGGGACTCTGTCCATCACGTTTGAGAAGCTGTGACAACCCAGCAAAGACCCCACTGACTGCATTTTTAAAAAGGGGAAGAACGGAAGGTGCTCACCTGTGCCCAGCAAGATGATGGAGGGGATCCTCCTGGAAACTGTGCTCATGCCCATGGGAAACAAGGAGGTGATTTGTGACATCCAACATGGGTTCACTACAGGCAAATAGTGCCTGATGTGATAGGGTTAGAGTGTTGTGGATAAGGAAAGAGTGATGGACATCATCTACCTAGAATTGTGCAAAGGGCTTGACTCTGTCCTGCAGGACATCCTCGTCTCTAAACCAGAGAGATTTAAAGGACTTCATTTTCAATAAATCACCCATGCCTGCTGCTCACTTTCTGGGCTCTTAAAAATTATCTGAAACATGCTGAAAACATAGAGGAGTGCTCAGTAAATTTAGTTGGCTTGAAATGTGCTACTGCGTGTTACTATGAGAATGCTGTTCGGAGTCTCTTGCTGCCACACGCGTCTTTTGGAAAACAATTTCCTTTTTGGAAATGCAAATCAGGCACTATGGTTTGATGCCATAGTAGGACTGGGAAGTTTGAGTCTGATACAGAAATATTAGTCACAGAAGAGGTAATTCGGTGCTGTGCTGTAACATTTATTACTGAAGAAATTTCATTTGTGATTCTGCCTTAGAAAATTAAAATCCATACATGATGGGAAGTCCTTGTCCCTTTTCCTGTTCCTACGCTAAAAGGTCTTTTTAAAATTTTCTTCTTAACAGCCATTCCCAGGAAAAAGATGAAGTAGTCAGCTTCAGTAAGTACAGCAATGCTCCTCCTCTTCAAACCTCAGTGGTATGAAATTTTCAGCTTTTTTTCATTTTTAAGATATAAAAAATAATTTCTCCTGGTGAGTTGCCCATATGGAGAGATTTAAAGAAATAGATGAGGCATATTCATAGCAAAGAACAAGCAAACATTCCCACTCTCTCAATTACTTTTGATTAAAAAAAAAAGGTATTTTTGAGCAAATCTCATAATTTTAGGGCTGTCTCAAGGCTTCAGAGCCCTGAGCTGGCAGTGGCAGAGAAGTGGGGGATGTGCTGTGGAATGGTACAGGAGGTGAAGTCCTGTGATCATTTCCATCCAGCTCCAGAAAGGAGGCTAAAAAAACCCTCTTTGAAGGAATATTTTGGTTAATGTTATATTTCCTGATATTCCCGGATCACATGTGCCGTGGAGTCACAAGATCGTTCAAAAACCTAAAAATAGAGCTCAAAATACTCAAAATAGGACTTCCAGTGGTATAAATAACAATTTAAACGAGTGTGCAGAAATAGCCCATGCTCAGCCCCTTGTCTCGGTGGCGGGGCAGTGGTTGGTAGCAGGGCTCAGCTCACGCTGTCACTCCTGGAGCTCTGCTGCTCCTCTGGGCTCCCCATCCCGCTCCAGATCCCAGGTGCACCCTGACACCCATGGCTGTGGTTGGACTTCAAAGAAACATAGCTTGGTTTGGGTCGGAAGGGACCTTAAATATTGTCATTGCAACGCCTTGCCGTGGGCAGGGACAGCTTCCACTGTCCCAGGGTGCTCCAAGCCCCATCCAACCTGGCCTTGGACACTTCCAGGGATCCAGGGGCAGCCACAGCTTCTCTGGGCACCCTGTGCCAGGGCCTCACCACCCTCACAGAGTTTTTTTTTTCCTAATATCCAGTCTAAACCCATTCTCCTGCAGTTTGGTGCCATTCCCCCTTGTCCTGTCACTCCAGGCTCTTGTTAAAACTCCCTCTCCATCTTTTCTGCAGGTTCCCTTCTGGTTCTGGAAGGCTGGAATTAGGTCACACTGAAGATTCTCTTCTCCAGGGTGAACATTCCCAATACTTTCAGCATTCCCTCATAGAAATCCATCCCTCTAATTTGCTCTGTGGCCTCCTCTAGACTCACTCCTACAGCTCCATGTCCTTCCTGTGCTGGGGACACCAGAGCTGAAGGCAGCACTGCCCAGACTCACCAGGGTGGAGCAGAGGGGCAGGATGACCTCCCTAACTGTTTGGTCAATATAAATAGTAATATTTTACTGAGCAGACATACTAAATTTTTGGCCTTGGTTTGCTGATGTCATTTTAGAAAAGTAGTTGGAAGTGGCCCATGAGAAGTTAAAAGTGCATTTATTCTGAGAAAAAAAA
>VYZR01073294.1:20729-32415 GCA_013400675.1 Oxylabes madagascariensis | reverse complement strand
AGAACTCATTTGGTTCTGAAAGGCAACACATTAGCACTAATCCTCAAAAGAGGACCCAGGTTTGGGTGACCACAGTATGGAGGAAGGAACTAGGTCTTGACCTTTCTCAATATGTCTCTTGAAGGCAAATTGTAGAGGCACCCTAACCCATAGTATTCTTGGTTTCCAATCCTCTTTGAAAGATGCCAAACCTCATCTGTCTCCTGTATCAAAAGCATGAGCTTCAGGGTTTCAATGTCAGTAGCCCTGACTGACTGCTGCAGCCTTGCAGTAGCACACTCAGGACTTTGAAGACAGTTGTGCAGGCAGAGTCTGGTGGACCAAGGATCCACCTTCAGCTTCTCAGGTTCACAGGCCAAGCATCCTGATGGCTTTCCCCCAGCATCCAATGCGGACTAAAGCTTGGCTTTGAACTTTGGAAATATTACCTCTTGCTGCTAGGGAATCATAATAGAGCATTTAAAAGGAAATGAAGAGGGATTTACAGCCTTCAAAATTATGCAATTGAAATTTAACAGAAATTAGGCTTCTGGTGTCAGATACTTCATGGTTATAACACCACTAGAAAAATACACGTTTAATGAAATCCTGTATTTTAATAGATTGCTACTGCATAGCAAAATTCTGATTAGTTTCCTTTTAATAAATCACCTAAGAATTTTCTGCACAGATTGAAGAGGCTAACCTGACCTGGCAGTCATGAAAGAGAAAGCATGTTTTCAATGCAAAGCAATCTTGTCTAAGGATTTACTTTCAGAACACTGTTTTCGTAGGAAAAAAAAAATTACTATTGCTAAGAAAACCTTATGAACTGTCATTCTAAATATAAATCTGTTTTCTGGACTAATACTAAAGAATCTGTTCCAATCTTCAGGATGAAATAGTATTTTTACTTCAGCACAAAACAACACTCAACCCTTTTATTGTCCAAGATAAAACAATCATCTTGCTCATTGCAGACAGAGAGAACTTTTCTGAACCAACATTAGAAGAATGGGTTTTTTTTTAATTTCCGGAAAAAATTAAGAATCNTTTCCCTCCTATTAAATTGTATTTCTGACTTGGAGTTTCTCACTGGTTTTGCTTTCAAACCAGTACACTCTTCAAATTGAGTACTTGATGATGTTAAAAGAAGAAAATATAACAGATGAATGGTTATCTTGTCAGAGCGTGCTTTATTCTCTGAGTACGACATCACATCCACCACATTGCTCAGATTCCCTGAGCAATGCAGCAAGCCAGTCAAGGTCTAAAAAAATTCAAGTGTGTTCACCAAAAAGGTCACCATGGGGGTGGGATCATGCTGTGAAGATGGTAAAAGCTATGTTTTATTATAAATTTCTGTACAACTGTTAGTTGCAGGGTCTCTCTTGCCTTTTTAATTTTTCTGAATCTGATGGCTGCTCAAGTAACACTCCTCCACGATCAGCCAGACTAATAAAGCCTGATTTCATGTGGATCTACCTCCCTACTTGAGCCATGCTGCAGACTTTCTAGAGGGTCCTCATCTCCTCCTCCTTCCTCTTCTCCCATACTGCAGACTTCATGCTCAGCTTTCCCCCACTGCCTTCCCCTGGCAATGCCCTCAGCACTCCAAACTGCTGGGGGAGCTGGCAAGAGCTGCAGGCTTTTCAGCAAGCAGGGTAAGGATAAAGTTGCTAGTCTAGTGGTAATGGCAGAAATGTTGTCCATCAACATCCCTTCAGGTGTTGTACTGAGCCAGGCACCCTTGGATCCAGAATCTCCAAGTCTGCCTTCCCATGAGGGATGCCCTCCCTCATACCAGAGAATGAGGACCAGGCTGATATCACACCTTCCTTCAGCACAAGCTGAATTTGTCTGTGAATTTGTCTGTGAGGGACACTGCACTTTGTTCACAGGATTTTTTGTCCTTAGAAATATTTCACAACTAAGACAGGAGAAAAAGTACTCATGCCATGAGTTCTGTCTGCAAACTGTCTCCCACTTCTTGGCAGTGGAATTTATTAGTGCTGCTTTGGCACCATCATGCTCTCCCAGGATGAAAAGATCAGTTGTTTTAGTTGCTTCTAATTAATACACAATTTAAAATAAATTTTCTACATAAATTACATTTTTACGCTCTTCAGTAGTGCCAGATGGACAGAGCCATCTGTCAGAGATTAACACTCACTAAAGGACAACTATTATTAAAAAAAAATAACAATAATGTAACATTCCAAAACATTTTTGCTTTGTACATTGGTTGAAGAAACAATTGCATGTAAAGTTACTCTTATTTTTAAAGATTATCATTTGTGAATGCTTGTATAATACTTTACTGAATTTGAAACAAGAGATTGTTGGATGATTAACCCATTTTTACAGCTTGGGGACGTTTCTGAGGGCATCTGATCTGAGATGATGCTGCATTAAGAAACTAGAGAACTAGAAACTGTACAGCCATCATAAAGCCATAGGCAAGTTGTGGATTGCTGCAGGAAAGAGTGAAGCACTGAATAAAGTGTCTTTTCCTTTGAATTGAGAAGAAGAACCTGTATAAAAGTTGGCAAAAGCATTGTTTAAATGATGGGCATTGCCATTACCCCCAGGTTCCCTTCTGGAGTTATTGTTTTTCTCCTCGCTGTTCCACCACCAGCCAAAGCTTTGCACCAAGGGATCACAAGTCCAAGCCTTGCACCAATCCCCCTTGGCACCAAGGGCTGAGGGAGAGAACCTTTGGATGTCATGGCCCACTCTCCTTGGGCCACTGTAGCCCCCTCCTGCCTTGGGGACTGTTCCCCCAGGCCTCCCCTTCCAGCCCCAGCCCATTTTGCCGGCCCAGCAGTGGTGCCTGGAGTCTTGCTGAAGCTGCCCAGCCAGCAAGGCAGCAGCCACAGGTCTGCTGATGCTGCAGCCAGGAGTGGGAACAAGGTAAACCCCCAGGTTTCCAAAAGCTCAGCCTGCGTTTTCAGTGTTAGCAGCCTAAGCTAAGATCTTCCTGGCAGGAACACGCTAAAGCAGGTTTGGCTTGTGTAGTCTCTGCACGATGTTACACTTCAAGGACACTGGAGATGGGACTTGCTGAAACAGGTTGTCCTCTTCTTCTCACATTTCTGTCACTTAAATCTATCAATGTCAAATTTGTCTGATTTTCTTTTTTCTGTTTCCACTGGAGGGGTCTAGATGTAATTGGACAGCTGACAGAATTGCCATCAAAAGACTAAGATTTCAGGGTACTAAAAAAAGAGAAAGCTATCTCAACTTATTTTACAAGACCATTTTGATAAATTAAACATTTTCAAACTTTTTGCATCTAATGAAATTCCCCATAGGTATTTCCACCACTGGCAGAAACTACCTGAGAGCTGGCTGGGGTTACCTGAGAATTTGGGGTGGGTGACCAAGGTCCCACAAAACTGATCAAGGGCAAATGGAGTGATGAGCTTAATAAAGGAGGGACAGAGAAGCAAGACAACTACAGACCAGTTGGTTGAACTTCAGTACCCATAAAAACACTGTAAGAACAAACCAGGCTACTTGCAAATACACAAAAGGTGCCAAGCAGACAAGTGACAGCAAATACAGATTAATGAGGAACTAACATTGCAAACCTTTGCAGGTTCCTTCTGGGAGAGGATAAAAATGGAAACCGTCATTCTACATAGGCAATAGGTGTGCTTTGACTACAGCAAAGCTTTAGTATTTTCTTACATGGGGTGTTATAGGGGGAGGTGACTTGAGTCAACATGACACCATTATAAGGACAGTTCAGAGTTGGTTAGAAAATTTGCTTCTAAGAGTCACTGTCGGTAAATGTCAAACTAGAAGGGTGCCCAAAGTATGGATTTCACTGAAGCCAGTCTATGGTAATACATTCCGTCTTCATTAATGGATGCTGAGCTGAAATACTATCGATAAATTTGAAGATGATGGCTAGGGTAGAAGGACTTCTAGTATACAGGAGACAGGCTAGGAATTCAAAACAATCTAGCCGAACTGGAGAAAGTATCTGAAAAACAGAAGGCAATTTAATAAGAACAAGAAAAAGTGCAAACCTGACACAGGTTTCTAGCAGATCAGACATTTAACAAGGCAACACTTGGCTATACAGTTGTTCTGTTGGATTTAGGTGTCAGTGTGTGTCACCGTGACTTGTTGCTAAGGAAGGGAGAGCATCATCCTGGGTCACACCGTGCCGTGGTGACAAATGCGAAAACATGAAGTTATACTCCCCCACACTTGGCACCAGGCTGGCCTCAGCATAAATGAGTCATTTTGGATGCTCCAGTTTGAGGAAGTGTTGACCAGCAGCCCAGAGGAAAAGAGCAACTAGTCATGGTGTAAAAAAGGATGGAGAGAATTGGGGCTGTTCCTGACAGGGAAGAGAAAAATGAGAAGAGATACAATAAGGTTTTCACAATCAAAACCAGCAGCTGCAAAGGAGGTGGAAGAGTTTAACAAGCCTGCTGGGATAAGGAAAGCAAAAGGGATTGAATTGCAGAGAAGAGAGCACAACCCAAATGCCTTCCAGGAATGACAGCAAAGCCCTGGCAGGACCATGCTGGGGCCGGGGGATCACCACACCAAAGGTTTGCCACGAATGCGGTGGAGAAACATCTGCCACAGGCAATTTAAGCTTGGGCATCCTGAATGAGAGATGGGTGGTGGACCTCCCAATGTCGTAGGAGGTAACACTGCTATCTCTCCAAATGCCTGCAAGGGGAGCAAGGCTGGTAAAGAGTCTGGAACACAGGTCCTGGGGAGAACTGCTGAGGAAGCTGGGCTTGTTTAGCCTGGAAAAAAGGAGGCTCAGGGGGACCTTATCACCCTCCACAGCTGCCTGACAAGAGGTTGTACTCAGGTGGGGGTCAGTCTCTTCTCCCAGGCAACCAGAGACAGAGAGGACACAGTCTTAAGCTGTGCCAGGGGAAGTTTATTCTGAACATTAGGAAAAAATTCTTCATCAAAAGAGTGATTGGGCACTGGAGTGGGCTGCCCAGGAAGGTGGTGGAGTCCCCATCCCTGGAGATGTTTTAAAAAAGACTGGGTATGGCACTCAGTGCCATGGTTTAATTGACAGGTGGTGTGAGGTCATAGGTTGGACTTGATGATCTCAAAGATCTTTTCCAACCTAGTTAATTCTGTAATCCTGTGTAAAGACCTGGACAGATAGAGTAGAGGTCACTAATGTCTTTCTGCTATCAAAAGAGAGTCAAGTACCATGGTTTCTGCTATAAAGATGAGGAACCTCAGGCATAGATCCTTGCTTAGATGGAAGTTCAACATTTGGTCAAAGACAGAGCTGGGCAAGAAGGCCAATGCACTCTCATACAGAACATGCAACCCCGTCACCAGGCATCTAGCAGAGCAATTCCCAGCTAGCATATGCTTTCAGATAAAATTATCAGTATTAGAATCAGGGCTTATTTTTGTATCAATGCCATGTTGCTCAGGGAAATAGTCAAGAAAAACATGGTGTTTCATTTATAGAACAGTTTAGAAAAAGTTTAATTCCTTTCATGAGGTGTAGACATGAGAGAAACTTGGAAGATTTCATCGCCTTTCATTTACATGTGAAATTGAGGGGGTCTTTAAGGGGGTCTTTTTGCCCCAGTAAATTTCATCCTAGAGTTACACATTGCAGAAGGTGAGATATTTGTCACGCCAAAAGGAAGAGCGCAGCTAAAATAAGACTTAATTCTTCTGATCTGTAGATGGGAGGGCTGAAGAAGCTTTGACATACTCTGAAAAATCTCAGGAGTGCCAAAACAGAGAGCTACTCCTAAAACATCCTTACAAAGCATTTTGAAAGCTTGTGATGAAAAATACCCCATGGCAGTGACCGTACCAGTACCTGACTGTGCTGTTTCAGTGAGACTGAACCCAGCATGTCAAGGGTTACAACTATCCCACATCTTATCTGGACACTGTGCCGAGTATTACCCCCACGGTCAAGAAGGACATTAAAAAACTGGAGGCAGCCCAGCAGGTTTAGGGGTAGGAAGGGGGAGGTTAAGTGCCCCGAGATGGTTATAGGGTTGGAGACCTTGACACATGAAGAAAGGCTGAAGAGATTGGGTTCATTCAGCCTGGCAAAACGAGGGCTCAGGGGGATTCCATTCCTGCCTTCCAGCCCTAGATATTGAGAGATGATGAAGGCACTCTTCACAAGGATTCACTGTGATCTGGGCAGTTAAGTCATTTCAGGGCAAATTTTGTCTCCAGACACAAGAAAAAACTTCTCCTGTTGAGACCAGCTAAAGGCTGGGACAGGCTGCCTGGAGGTGTGGTGGTATTTACCTAGATGGAACACACAGGGCTTTGTTTGGCAATGCCCTAGATCACCTAAGGCCCTGCTTCCAACTCACACAGGTCCAACTGCACTTTCTGGCCCTGGTCAAGCTGGGCTTTTCCCCTCAGTTTTTGTTTCTCTCAGTATAGCAAGGTGCTGGAAATTCCAAGACACACTGTCTCTTACCTCTGTTTACCTTTCCTCCTGTGAGGGTACAGCTCTGCACTAGCAACAGCCAGCATCAAAAGGGCACCTTTAGCATCCTGTCAGCTACACCCATGCAAAAAAGAATATAAACACAGACACAGTAGCTACAGTGCCCATTTCAGCGCACACCTTCCTGCTCCTGGGCAGAGAGCAACACCAGTGCTAGGTCTGCATTCCTTGGTAAGGACTAGCGATGGCACACTCCAGCACATCAGGAGCCGCCAGGGCCCAGATGCTCTCCAGGGATAAAAACAACACAGCATGGAAAAGGAAAAATACGAACTTCAAAATTTCTTCACTGGGTGAACTCTGTTCCAGTTAGAGATAGCTGGGGGAAAAAAGAAGTGGATGTTCTCTATTTTCTTTTCTATTTTTGTCTTCTCCAGCGTGACTTTTTAGACCCTCACCTAACTTCATTCTGGAATGCTGCAAGTATAAATTAACCCGGATCTGGCCTGAGATTTCTCTCTCAGATAAAGATGAGGTTAGCTAAAAGAAACTCTAGTCATGGAAAAGCTCATATATCAAGAAAATTTAGATGTGTTTTAAAAAATTAAAAAACCCCGGCAGCTTGACTCCTATTCCTTTTTTTAATGAACAGAATTATCTTGTAAAATTAACTGAAGATCAGATAAACAAGACTTCTGCTTAGGGCTAGACAGCATGGACATTTATCTCCATGTATCTCCAGATACAATTTGAGTGCATCTTATTCATCTCTGCTTTTGTTCCACTGCATGGGCTGCCAGCATCCTCCTCCCACAGTCTCTCCCCAGGTTACAACAGCTGAGACCTGGCTCCCTCACCACTTTCTTGAGCGGTTCCAAATCTCCTTAAGAATGTGAAGTTTGATATGTCTCCCATTGACTTCAGAGAGAGCTCGGTCAGATGCAGAGGTATTTTTCCGAGTTTTGAAAAAATAAGCATCTGTGCAGAGGTAGGATGCTCAAGGATACACGGCTCAATGGGTGTCCCCCAGCTCCATGGGGGGAACCCTCCATTTGCCAGGCTACCCCAAACACATGGACCAAGGTCATGGGGTGCAAGAGTTGGCAATGCCACAGAGGACGCTCACATCTCTCCTGCTGCCCCCAGCTTGGACAGGGCAACAGCTCCAGATGCCCCTGTGGGCCTGTGTTGCCAAAAACCATTGGACCTTTGCCACCCCATTTTACAGTGGCAGGAGCACGTGTTGAACACCTTCCAACTGCAGTGCCACTTGCAGCAGAGCTCGGAAGAAGCCCTTCCCTCACACAGCTCATAACCTAAGCCACCACGTTGTCCTGAATTGAAGAACACCCTTCCTGAAACACCACACAGAGCAAGTGCAGCAATTTGTGCAGGACTCACAAAATAGACAGGTTACAGCAGAGCTGGAAGGCCTGAGCCCAGAGGCACAGTGGGAGCTGTGCCATTGCTTCTCTTGGAGTGTTTGGTTATGAGCTTCATCAACTGAAACATTTGTACAGAACAGATGCTGTTACCATTTTTCCTGTAGTTTGTGACAGAGGCAACTCAGCAGGTGACGATCTCCAAACTAACTTATAAATAAGGATTTGCATTTAAAACACGGAGGTTGTTGGAAAAGGGGCTTTTGGACATGTCCGAGAAGCTCAGGACAGACTAGAAAGGACGAGGCTGTATCTGACACTGCGCGCATCCCGGCAGCGGCTCGGGCCGTGGCTCGGTCGGAGCCGGGCGGGCGCTCCCACACTGACACCTAGCGCCGGCCAGCCCGGCCCGCCGCTGCCGCTCCCCGCACGGACCACACACACCTGGCGGGCTCCTTGTCTTAAAGTCTTGGGGAGTTGTTTGCGTTCCCGCGGTCCGGATTAATTTTTTTTTCTTTAAATGAACATGAGACTACTCGCATAGTCTCCATAAAGCAGATTTACACCTGCCACAACCTACCTGTTTTCCACTTAAAGGGAATTATTTTCCCCCAGCAGCCCAGCGCTTTGAAGTTGGCTTGGAAATATGTGGGGCACCTGACAGTAATGCATCCCGTTGCCCTGCTGCCCACCTGCGCCCACTCCAGATCTATGTGCTTACATAGAATAACCAAGTCAGTTTATCTCAGAACAGCTTGAAAGCAGCATTTGGTTACATGGCAGCTCTGCAAACAGGAAGCCATTCCTCACAATGCAGAAGTGTGCTTTCTCCCTGAAAGCAGTTGTGAGGCCAGACTGCATTTCCAGACCACCCATTCACAGCAGCTATCTTCCTGAGTGTTTATTTGTGTAACAACAGCTCTTTGGATTGCGATCATAAAGAAAAATAAATTTTAACAGTAAAAAATATGCATGATTTCAACACTTATTAATCATAGCTGAGCTTAAAGGCTCACTCCTCAGAATCTTTGTAACAATTTTGGAGACAAAGGAAAAGGAGTTTAAATCTCAGCTGACAAAACCCAGGAGATGGTTTTCCCTACCTGCCCACACAGATCAGGAGCCACGACAAGCCTCTGCAGCCTAGGCACTAAGATGCCAACACAACACTCCACTTTCTGCTGCAAGAGTTCAGCAGAAAAATAAACACATTTGTAGCAAAAAAAGGGCCTTCATCCAAGAGCACTGCAGTTTTCACCCTTGTTAAGATACAGTCACAGGTTGAGGAAAGTAATTTCTCACTTATTAAAAATTCACTAGAGGAAAAAAGAAATCTGAGAAGTTTAGGTTTGTAGAGTTCTTAATTTGATATTTAACACAATGTTTTATTCTTTCTGTCATTTAGGTCTTTGTCATACACAGAGCACATATTAGATCATTTAAGTCTAAAGTTTCATTACTGGCTTCACTCACTGCAGAATATATGGCCCTGGCTAATTCTTTTAATGAGATTTAAACACAGCTACTAGAATTAGAATATATTTTTGTTTGACATTAATAATAAAGTACCTTGGGCTCCACAAGCTTTGAAAAAGGTATCTAGAAGTGTTTATAGGGAATACATTTTTATACCAATCTTGACGACAGGATTGAGAAAATTACTTAAATTATCTTCTCTTAAATCCACCAAGAACCAAACATATCACCTTAGAAACCTGGGGAGTGTGGAAGTCCATCAGTCACCTTTGCAAAAAGGCAGAGATACCTCTAATTACCTTTATAACTTAAAGATTTCAGCATAGGATTCTCACCCCTGAATTTCAACAAACTGAGCTCCACTTGACAAGATACCTCCAGCATGTCTTCTTCTCTTTGAAGTAGCAGGAACAGGCTGCCCACCACTGCACCTGACTGACAGCAGCACTGGGCAGTGCTTGGCAGCACGTCAGCTCCCAAACAGGATAGCACAACAGTTGTTGACATCAAACTTGAAAAGCAACCATTTTCTTCCCCCTCTTCTCATTTCTCTGACCTCTCCAAAAAGATCCAAGCCTCTACCAACACACCCTCCTGCAACCTGCAAGAAAACAAACTGACGTAATTGCTTTCTTAATTTGGATATATCTGTACCACAGCATTTTCATTCCTGTGGCATAAGCAATGGGAGAGATGCCTCAGACCCTAGCAGTAGGGAATGCACATACTAAATTGGCACCAGAAAAGACATGAAGAAACAAACATTGAGTTTTCAGCTAATCCTGGCATAACATAACCCCCAAATGACATCAGGTATCTGGAAGTTTTCTGGAGGGATGAATTGTTTTCAGAATTAGGCAAAATCAAATAAGAAAAAAAAAAGAAACAAAACAAACTTTAGAGACAATAGATTGTGCTTTACTGAGAGAATAAAGTAATTTCACCCCTACAGACTAATTCCAAGTCATGTTTTGCAACTATCTATTGAAAAGGCCATCTGACCACACTGTGGGTCCCAATCCAAAACAACTCACAGCTTTGACATGCACTGCCACTGGACCCCCAAATTTATACTTAGTCACACTGAAGATCTTTTCAAGGTTAACTTTCAGGAAGTTTTGCCACTGATGTAGGAAGGCAAAGGGATTTTAAACATTTCTCCAGAAACACAATAGTTCTGGCCATTTTTTGAGAGTGGATCAGATGTTAGTTAGCACAACTCAGCCTGAGGAAATAGCAACTGCAAATCACAGTGACTGATGATTCCAGAGCCAAGCTTCCTTTGATGCAGAGCTTTTTTTTTTTTTTTCCCTGAGGGAATACAGGGAAAATTAGAAACAGGAAATGGAAAAACCCTACAGCTACAGAAACAACATGCTGAAGTACTGTGAGACTGTGTGCAGGTGTCAGACATCCTCCTCCCCCTCCTCCCATTTCACTACTTGACATGTCAATCCAAAATTCCCAAGTAAAGCCTAAAGCAATATGCAAGACTCCTCAGACACAGCAAGCCCCTGACTGGGAACCAGTGAGAGCTGTCTAAAAAAGCGAGGGCAAACTCAGTATTTCTGAAGGCACTGAGAAAGGAGAACTGCGCTTGAGTAGAAGACCAGCTTACATGAGAACACTGGATCAAAGCCACTCAAGTGGCTTTTTTTCATCTTTAAAATAAACAAATACAGCCAAACTGTCATTATAACTTGACAAAGGCTGAGAATTGGAGCAGCTACACCCAACTCACTCCATGCCACCAGGGTTTCAAAGCAGGTGGTGGCTCCCAATGTCCACAGAGCCATTCACTGCCCCGCAGAACAATGCTGTTTCTGCCTCTACTTCTCCTACTTCTGCTGATCTAAACACAAAGCAGTGGAAGACCTACTGTGCCACCTCAATGTCAAAAATATTGAACCGAAGAACTACGAACTCAGTAGACAGCACTTGAAAAGTTAGGCAGTATTTAAGGGAAACAAAATACATAAAGATCCTTTGTGAATAACACGAGAACAGAAAAACAGAGGAGTACTTTACCCACCATTTTCGCACAGTGAACATTTCTCTAAAATGCCAAAATTTTAAAACGGGAATCATGTCCCTGGCTGGATTTCCTGCATCAAAAGAGTGGTCAAAGCTCAGGCATTCTATGCATAGAAGAAACCTCCAGAAAAGTGAACAGGACTTAAAATTCAGTATTGTCTAAATCAGACACTCTTTGTCCCAACATGCTACATACAAATGTATATTTAAATGAGAATAAAATGTGTGGTAAAGCTAAAATAATGAATTAATAGTCTTGAGTGAAGATTTTTCAGAAGATTCTGCTTTTTCTCCTGACACATCTTAAATGAACACACCAGGAAACAGAGCACTCAAGTCAACTCCTTCCAAACCCACCAAAATGGGAGGGGAAAAAAAAAAAAAA
>VYZR01073285.1:1290-17173 GCA_013400675.1 Oxylabes madagascariensis | reverse complement strand
CCTGGAACTCACGAGGGTAATGGCTTTCAGCAGTGTGCCTACTCACTAACACAATTTCTTCCAGGCAGCTTTCTACAACTTCTTTTATGATCAGTGGGAACAAATGTCTTTCTCTACTTCCTAATATTTCACATCAGCCGGTTCCAGACTTCTGTTGACATTCACATTTTTCAGAAATACTACTGTAATATGATAGACGATAAATCTGCATGATACCAGAACACTTCCCTACAGNTTTCTTCCTCAGATTTTTTTTTTTAATCTAATGAAAAATTTCAGCCTTTCAGTACTTGTCTCACACAGACTTTTCTTGCTTTATGTAGCTTGCTCAGCTTCTTATATAAAAATAATTTAATGACAGTAAGTGATTGTCTTACAGGGCTACTTTGCTGCACAGGAGCCTACTGCAGCCACCAGTGCAGAATCCCATGCCAGCCCAGCTGAGGAGCAATTGCAGCACTGTACACTTTAAGGAGAGTGCATGAAATGAATTGCAGCTGTAATTTTACTGCACATGACTACATCAACGAATACATGCAGGGGTTTCTATGAGAGAAAACTGTTGACCCATTTTTACAAGATTATGGAGAGACTTTCAACAGGGATAACTGTCTGCCAAACCTCTGTGCAAGTGAAGTCATGCCTGGGTCATGAGAACTTGCTGTTAGCCCTGTTAGGATACAAGAAGAGTAGCAGACAAGGTAAGACATTAGGCACATGACACACTTTACTGTGTTTCGCTTGCGGTATTTGAGAAATACAACAGTAATTTTTACAACCCACACGTGCATTTAGAGCACAGCTCTCAGTAACGTCACACACACATTAGAGTTAGAGAATGGCTCCAAGTGAATTTGGTTTATACACACCATGACAAGCCTGCAGGTGGTCCTATTTTGTGACATCCTGGTCCTTGATAACTAGGCTAGGTCATGTATTATTTATTTCACTGAGTGTGAAAAATGCAATGCAAAATGATGTGCTCTTTTGCATGTAAAGGGTTAAGTTACGGCCTTCGTGAGCCATTAGTTGGAGATTTATTGGGGGAGTTAGGAAGTCTATAGTTCAATATGTGGTGATTGAACAAGGACCATAGGTGCAGAGACAGAGAGAGGAAAAGAACTCAGTCAAATGATGCCTCTGGGGCTTTGCAACATATGGCCCATCAGTCAAGGGTCAAGCCCCCTCACAAATTGCATGCACTTTACATAGCCATCTGCATCAATAAATTGCTAGTCTTCTGAAGCACAAGCACTAATGGATGAGCTGAAGGGACCACCCCATTCACAAAGAAACTTTATTATTATTGTTATTGTTATTATTATTATTACTGTTATTGTTATTATTATTAACTTCATTCTCGTACGCTGGCCTAGAGCTTCCCACAACGGGATTTTGTTGCAGACAGATGTACTAACAAGATGTACTAACAAACACCTCTCAGCTTGCTCTGACTGCCTTTGGCCTCCTGAACATATACAATCTCCTACCAGGATGAGGCACAGCAAGTTATAAGGTGAAAATATGTGAGTTTCAGAAGTGGGCTTTAACAGTCTTATTTTTCTGTGTGTGCATTTATACAAATGCCCAATCCCATATTGTCAGCCAATGATGTTGACACTCCGCCTGCAGAAGGGCCTTGCCGATTCCACCTTTCACACTTCCACTCCCATCACAGCCCAACTTTGGATCTGTTAACATATCTAAAGAATGGAATGACAACACCTACATCAACAGACTTTTAGGTGTCATCAGCTGTACAAAAGAGCTTATTTTGAATCCAAAATTATCTGTTGCTGCTGATATGCCACTTCCTCAACTACCTAGAGGTTAAAGGTAATTAAGAGTAACGATCTAACAGGCCTGTGTACCTCATTCCTAAGCTAGGAACATAAACATTTCTATGTTTAAAATCAATGTTGCACTCCCTCAGGTTTACTAATTTGTTTAAGTGTTTATGAATCTCACTGGATCAAATTTTAACACGCTGTTACATTTTTAATTTTTCAGATGACTTTCTTTCCTATCAGTACCAAGAGAGATGGATAGCATCACTGAACAGAAAGGTATTAACTTTCACAACTTTTATCTAACCACATTAGGTAAGTAAAGCTTTTAATAACCCCTGCTTGGTCACCTACATGTAATTTCTATTTTCAATCAGATTCTCCCAAGTAGCTTTCTACAGGACAAAACATTCTTCATGATATCTGGTATTAATCACCACACTACCAAGAAGAATGCTGAAGACAGGATGAACCTAGAAAACACTTGTGGGTAGTTTGACACTGTATTAAGCCAACACTAAAAATAAGCAAAATACTTAATTTTCCTACAGTATACTCCTTAATTAAAAAGAAAATTAAATTACTTCAACCATTAACCAAATAAAACAGAAAAACAAATGCTTTATAACGTAACTACTCAAAGCCACACTGAAAAGTTGTCTTGCTGCAAGCATTTTTTTCTGTCTTTGCTACAGTCTCTGTCTTGGATTCAGAAGACAATCAATAGGTAAGTGCACTATCCTCATGCAGTGGTTTTTAGCATTCTTTAATTTATGGACATCTAACTTTTCCCTGTGAAATGTACCTGCAGACCTCTCCTCTACCAAATATACAACTGACAACAGATTTAACTTTCTTAGCTTACTTAGAACAGTGATGTGAACACTGGTTAGACACTCCTATTCCATACAAAGTCTTCAAAAAACAAGCAGTATCATTTTAATGTTCATTTTAACTGCAGAAGTGTGATAGTGTCCCACACCATAAAAAAATGGAAGGCATTTATTTAACCCTCCCTAGCTAAAGCAGCTAAATTCAAATGTGAATTGACATAGGCAGTATTTTTAAATGGACATGAACTTCATCTCCACCAGCAAGGTGACAACGAGGAGCCAAAAGACAGACCTTCATACCTTTTACTGCATCCAAGCTCCTAGACAAAAGGCTTATTTTTTTCAGTGCGAGACTTGGCATGTTGAAAAACTTGCTAATGGCTTTCAAGGTCCAATCATAAAACCATACAGAACTTGGGCCAATGACTTCAAATAAGAGAGAAGTGATGTGATGAGTGAGCATCTGAAGTATCTGGGCATGTAAGTCTCCTGTTAGGATTATGGATGTAAATTCTAATTTCTTCACGGCCCTGGCTATAGATAGAGACATATAGAAGCACATACACAGAAAGTGCTTTCTGGATATTACATCCTCCACAGGGTCTTTCTTCCCTTTGAGTCCCAAACACAGGTACTCTGGAAGGCTGAAGTAGACATGAAAAGATGATCTTTTTTGCTGTCATTCCTACTCATGGAAGACTTGTTTCCATGGCAGATCTGCTCTGTGCATTACAAAAGTTAGTGAACGTATCTGTAAAAGGTTTTCCGTGACATATATTTTTTCCAGCTAAGGACATACTGTACAAAATTGAAGCAGTGAAAAGTACCACACAGGGCAGCCTCACAGCATTATATTTCAGTAGGTCTGAGTCAAATCCAGTCAGACAAACAGTATTTTACTGAACACCAGTAAACTCTTTGCAAATCTTACTCATACAGAAGATGAAGTCTGAAATGTGTTCTTTGGCATCAGAGCAATATAAAGGAGCTGCTACACTTTATAGGGTTTCCTATAGATGAGGTAACATGTACTTTTTAGTTATTACTTTTTTTTTGTATGTGTGGTTGCCAAGTTCCAAAAGGAAGCACTTCCAAGATTTCACTTAAGCTACATTGCTGTAAAGACTAAAACAAGTCTGGTGATCCAGTTCCCTTTACACATTATTTGAGAAAACAGACAGGTTTGAGATAGTGTTCTTTTTTCTTCAGTCAAGGATCCTTTTGAAAAAGGAACACCTTGAGAGTGTGTCAGAGATTTTTAAAAAATCTTTTGAAATCTGAAATGCAAAGGTTTCAGGAAAAAGTCATTAGGACTTAGGCGCCTTTTTATACACCAGACTTTCCAGTTCTTCGCACAGGAAATGATAAAATAATTCCAACATAGAGAAAGGACACAGTAAAAGAAGCCTGTTCACAGTAGCTTCCTAAAACATGACCTAGACAGACTTAGCATCTAAGGATGAGAGAGTAACTCAGCTTACAGCCTCTGCTCTCTCTTTTGAGCATGAAGATAACTTCATATATTTTAACTGTGCTCTCAGACTGTCAATAGGATTTGAACCCAATTATTGGCTCAGCTCACACTTCAAAAAATATGTTCAGAAGTTTTTGACTGAAGTATTTCCTCATGCTTTACTGTGTTTCATACAGGATTACCAGTTTCTTCCTTAGTCTAGACTGTTTTCACATCCTCTCAGATAATGTGCAAGCCCTGGCTAGAGAGGATGATCTTGGACGCTGCGCTGAAGCACCACAACCAGCACTGCGTGCGAAGGAACAGAACAGAATGGAAATAAGCAGAGAAAGGGGGAAAAAAGCAAACAAATAAACAAAACAAACCACTAAAAGGTGACTGAGAAAAATAAATTAATCATCCAGAAAGCACGAAGTTGCTGTGCTCCTGTGTAATTTTTGCTTCCACGTGGCAGGAGAGGGCCGTCTGTGTCCAGCTCGCAGCTGTCCACATCCCAGCCCCACCAGTGCAGCTGCTGCTAATTGGCACCCCCGGCACCACTTGTGGATTGAATGGCTTTGCCGAGCTCCCAGAATGGGGTGACCTCCTGCTCACCCCGAGGAAGTGTCCTGCAGGTCAGGCGGGCAGCAGCCTGGGGACAGCCTTGCTGGGCTGCTCCCTGTCCTCACAGAGCACGGCCGCCTTTGTCCGCCTCTCTGCCAGACGTGGATTCCGCCTTCCAGTCACTGGAGCAGGGTCCAAGCAGGACCGGCTTTGGTATTTTTTTAACAGGGCAGCATAAAGTTTCCACGAGGGCCTGGGTCTGCACAGCCCGCCAACACGTAATTTCGTGCTAACTCATGTTACACAGGCAGCTTTCAGTGCTCTAAAGAAACCTCTCCTCTGAGACAAGTCCTCGATCACTTTTAATCGTCAAATTGGTCCAACCCTCCCAACTGTGTATTTTCATACTTTGACAGAGTACACTTGCACTATAACACTGAATTTTTGGGCATTCTACAATTTCAGATCATAGAAGCCTGTTTAATTTTGAAGCAATTTATGTACATTAAAATTGCATCCCCCAACATAGTAGGGCAAAAAACAGAAAGCAATTAAAACTACAGGAAATCCACCATACCTTTGTTGTTTGCTCTTGGGTTTTTTTTTAAAGAACCTTAACCATGAACAAACTGATGAGTGTTTCTTTTTACCATATTAGAAGAAAGTTTTTATACACTACTTAACTTTTCACTTACAATCCACTACACCTTTATTCTTCTGACCTAACACTTGGTGCGCTAAGGAAACACTGCCACCTGCTCTGGGAAAAGCTTCAGAGGTACTGTCAAATCATAAAGAGATAAAACAATGCAGTTATTTGAAGTGCTTTGAGACAAGAAGAAGTCTCAGAACTTTATTTCTGACCTATAAATGATCTTCAGAGCAAAAAAATCTAGAGCAGACCGTGTTTATGTAATATTTAACATACCCAGTGGCATTCCCAAATTTCAAGACCAACTGTTCTCTTTCTTTAAATGAAGCATAAACGGAGTTAAATCACTCTCACTTAAGTGATTCAACGCAAAAAGCATCAAGGATGAGAAGGGACTGTCTTAAAGGGTTTGGCCCAGCAAGCATCCCATGGGCTGCTCCCCTGTCCACCAAAGCCAGAAGTGAAGACAGCTAAGACACAAAAAAAAAGAAAATAACTAGACGGCACTGCTGGAAAAATGTGTTCCTGACACCTGCACCTGGATTTTGCAGCTACCACCAGCTGTTATTCCACATGTGTCCATGAGTGCTGGCTCTGGAAGGTCGGAGGCAGAGGTCAAACAAGAGTCTGTTTGGCACTCAAAAGGGTGATGCCAAAGCGAGACACAAAATAACAGATTTCCATGAATAGAGTGCTGTCCAGTTTATTATCATTACATACATACATCCACTTACTCACTTGCAAACCAAGGATCCTATTTTTGCAGGGTAAGACTCTTCATTTCTAAGAGCAAGTACAGTTGGGGGAAAAAAAAAAAAAAGAAAACAAATTAAACCTATAGTTTTGTATGTGCTTTCAAAGCAAGAAGTCACAGCCTCTAGCTTTTTTAATAAATGACAACAGAATCCTAGTTTTGCCTGCCAATACCTAGGCATCTGCTAGCAAGTAGGCTAGTGATCCCTTTTCAGTTTGAAATGTACACTTTTCCCTCCAAGTATTGTGACTTTCATCTGCATCATAAAGGAAAATGTATGGCAGAGAGAAAAGTCCACACGACATGACTGAACAGGTGATAGCCACACCCCAGTGCTGCTTAACAACAAAACTCTGGCATGCAAAGACAAAGGGGAATAAACCAAAGATTCAGTCTTTTTGATGTGATCAAGTATCACTGTTTTTTATAGATAAAACCATGCTCACAACCCATCTATGTCTAAGTGTACATTTGTACTTGTTTGCACAACAGATAGCAGCAAATTTATCTTACAAAATATCTGCAGACCTCAAGAGCTGTAAATTGGGCTCATTCTTTTTAAAGATGAAAAATATTGGACACTCTCAATGTTGAGGAGAAGCTGAACACAGGTTTTGGTTATGAAACTGAACAAATGAGAGAGGCAAGTAAACTTTCTTATACTGAAAAGATGAGACCTCTTTTTATTTTGGGTGATTTGTTATCCCTTTTAGTTACTGAAATTATCTATTTTATAAAAACTCAGTATATTTTCTATTTTCCCTAGTTGAGTGGTGTATTTATTTTTGCTTACAAATTTAAGTAACATCCAGATACTATTACTTAAATGCCATGACATTAAATTTGTTAAATTTTTGAGGCTTTTTTTATTTAGATGTAAATCACTGTCATGCCAGAAAAAGCTGAAAATTGGCTTAAGTAGAAAAAGTTCCTCATTAGTGTTGCAGAACATGGTACTTCAAAAAGGACAGACTAGTTTTGGAATTCTACTCACAAGCATATGAATGCAGCAGAACTTCATAGGACAGTGATTTCATATGCTGTATACTATAGAAGAGACAAAACTTCTACTAAATTGTATACATATGCTTCATATCTACGAGGTGTTCACCCTGATGCATTAAAAAAAGGTGTAACACCATGCTGACATGACTAAGTTAATAACACTACTCTTCTTCCTGAGCACATCAGGATTTTAATGGAAAAGGCATTAACTTTTTGAGGTGTTATGAAAATCTCTCTGTAATATTTTTATCCCTTAACTTCAGTCCTAATGTAGAAAACACAGCCGGAAGTTGTTGGAGCATCACTTGTCCATGGCAAAAAAAGGCCATGAACACATTAATAACATTAGAGGCTATATCCCTTATATCAATCACAATTCTGAATCCATGGAGTCTCATCTGGACATATTTCCTGTGGAGAGAACTGAACAATGAGGTACCAGCGCAACCTTAGCTTCTCTGGTGTAAACACCGATCGGTTTGTCAAATATTTGTCTTTTCAGGGCTTTTCCATTTATTTCCTATCTACTTATTGAAGGGGAAAGAGTTGTGGTTTGATTTGTAGATCAATAAAGTTACACAATTGGAATTAAAAAACAAATAGAACTGTAGGGGGCAAAAAAAATAAAAGGAGAAAAGGATACAAAGGATACATGTCACTAGAATTGTTATCCATTAAGAATTACATCTTTCAGCATGCAGGGAAAAGAAAACAAGCAAATTGTTGGCAGCAATGTCTGATAAGTGCATCTGGTTAGTCTGTCTGCTTCACCCAGAGAGACATCGCATTTCAGCGAGAACATTATATTTTTTACACAGCTTTCTTAGCATCTAGAGCAGCCTTTATTTATTCAGTGCACTCGTTCTAGTCCTACTATGTAGCTTATTATCTCTGCTAACAATCATCTATCCTTTTGCATCCTAAGGGGAAAAAGGAGGGAAGCACAAAGTACTTACTCATTGAAGCCAAACTGCTGCTTTTTGCATAAGTCAGTACACACGAAACAGTTCTTTCTGCTGCGTCCAAACACAAACTAGCATTCACCTAGATGCTCCCAAATCCAAATGGTCTGGATGCTTCATCCCACAAACTCTGTCATGAGCAGTCATGCCAAACTGTAAAGCCTACATGATTTCCTTGCTGTTCTTATAAAATCTTGTTTCTTGTGCAATTCCTCTACTTTATGCAAATTTTTTCCACTCTGCAGCAGAGAGCTGCACAAGGAATTCCTCTGGACCCTGGTGCACCATTTAAGGGCACTCTGTCCCCTCTCCCCTAATCTCTTTACAATGGCACGATCACCTTTGGACTAAAGCAGGACTTTTTCCTGCCTCTCTTCATGCATATTTGTACCCTCTGACACCATTATAATGCCCTGTCAAGTGAAGGATGCAAAACTCGAGAAGCAGAGCTAAGGGTTTGTGGAAATTTTGTTGCAAAAACACCAGGTTTTAAGCTACTCACAAGATTTCTTTCAAAGTTTAAGATAATGAAAGATACACTGTTGATAAAGGAAGGAAACATCCTTCACTTCAACAGCTGAAAATGCTGAAAAAATAGACACAGATAGTCCTGGCCTGATGAAAATAGTTTTAAAGCCCTAATATATTTTATCTGATTGCAACAGCACTGCTTCAACTATTAGAATCATAAAATCATTAGTTCTTGCATTAACCTGCTGACGGACGACCATGGAAGGATTTCTGCTAACTCAGACATGCTCTCTTCTGATCAAAGGAAAATGTATTCTCTCCTTCTATTTCTCTGGCCCTTTCTTCTCCTCAGAATCCCTGTTCTTTTGAAGATCTAGTCTCAGCCAGCTGCTGGTGGTGTACGCTCAGAGAGAAAATAAGCAGGGAAAGGAAAATGAGGGAGGGGGGAGAAGAAGAGGAAGGCACCCACTTCACGTGTTTTTCCTTCAGGACCGTAATGTTTCTCTTGCTCTTAACTCCAACTGCAGAACTCCAGGGATGCACCTAATCTACCTTTTTGTTTCTACGGGTATGAAATTATTACAGAAGTGTGGCTGAAATGAATAGAAATTAATTCAGATTTTGTCAAAAAGGCTTAGGACGTCCAGGACCAACTACTTCTTTCACAAGGTGGGAGGAAAAAGGCAAGAAACCATTCCATCAGCAGAGGTGCTTTTCATTGTTGTTTTTTTTTTTCCTGTTAAATGAAAGACCCAGGCAAACAAGACATACTCGGTGTCATGGTTTTTCATTCATGACCAGCAGTTAGGGATTAAAAAAACCTTATGGCTTTAAAGATGCTTCCCTGTAAAGGACAACGACATTCTCCCTAATGTGCTGTAAACCTGAAACAATCAGAGCCTTGAGAGGTGGAAAAGTGAACAGGAAACAGCTGAAAATGAACAACAACAACAAATCTCAGGTTTGCTTAGGGTTCACAGTAATGTTTAAATTACAGCTCCTGTTGTGATAGTCATCTACTATTTTGCTAAATTTTCATACTGACAGGCTCCTGTTTAGGCCCCGCAGACCTTTATGTGGGAAAACAAGCAAGAAACAAAAAAGCTACGAAAAACCCCCACATCTCCACGAGCCTCCAGCCAAGGGTTAATTCGCTCTTAGAAGAGAAAGAGCCTGTCTCCGGAGGCTGAGCAGCACAGCCATCTGCTCAGGCTGGGAGCGAGCTGGCCGAGCTCAGCAGCAGGCAGGGCACGCCGATTTAACTCTGCCCGCACCACGGCACCAGGGCCAGAGGTGACAGGAGCACCGACACCTGGGCAGGGCAGCCAGCTGGAAAAGTCCCCACCCGGGAAGGGCAGGGGAAGGAAGGGTTGGAAAGGAAGTATCTCCCAAGGAGATGCTGCATTTGAGCCAGCCCCTTCTGCCTCATGCCATCTCCCGGCTATCCAGCACTTTCCCTGGGCTGGTTTCACTTCAGGGAGCGAGGGAGCCGTGCCAGAGGAGACAGGAGATGGGACAGGAGATGGGACAGGAGATGGGACAGGAGATGGGATGGCAGCCAGGGGCAGACCAAGGGGTGCCTGCCAGGGACCTGATCAGAACAGGACGGCCTGGCCCGGGTGACCTCTGCAGGATGGGTCAGCAGGCAGGTACACACGAAAGTGATACAGGCACGGAGCACCTGCCTGCTGTGAAAATGCCCCCAAAACAGTCCTTTCATCCCACAAATTACTTCTTTCAGGACTGCCATTAAGTGAGTCTTGTTTTTCTCCCTTTCTCAACTAGCATATGTCTCCCAAGCCAGGTATAGGCTACCATCAGGTGTTGACCAAATGATTTGCTGAGCCAAATACACTTATGAGTATTCACGTTGCTAAACCAGACAATCAAAGTATTGCTGTGTAACAGAAGGATGGAGAAACACTGCAGAATATCAGAGAATTAACACACTTCCCCCCTCCAGAAGGTTGAGAAATCTGTTTGAGAACTCCTTATAAATTTTCTGTAGAAATGCTGATAAGAATTTTATAGTCTGCTTCTAAATAATAAACCTCTCCAATCACTATAAAACACAAGAGATTACTTAAAAAAAAAAAGCCTTAATACTTTATATAGAATGTTTGTAATCTAAAATCATCTGACTTGATGAAATGGCTAATCAAATCATCTCCAGAGACATTAATGGGTAACTCACCTGGTTTGCATTAAGCTGTTCTTAAGTATTTTGATGATCAGCAGCATAATGCTATGCAATCTGCCTGATCTGTTTTCTCGATGCAGTTGTTCCTTCAGCTGCTCTGCTTAGATATCACGTCCCCAATTATCTGAGGTGATTTCATCGTATGCCATGATAGAGTAAATCTGGCCTTAGCAGGCTTCATGCTGCACCTGCAATGCTCTGTGTACGGTACTTTAGCTACAGGCTGAGGAAAGCATCATCTCTTCCAGTTAGGTACATAAACTTGGCACAAACCCCCTTATCACGTGCTACAATAAATTCAGGAGAACTTGTGCTCAGCCTTGATTCAAAGCAAATAGTCACTGCAAAATAATCTGGCTTAACAGGGATGAGTATTATTGAACAGTGAGCCACAACGCCTCTTACTGTGTTTCATCAAGTCTCTCCTCTTTTACCAAGACTGTCAGTGGAAGTGCCAGCACCTGCCAGGGTGTACTTGTAGGGGCTTGAAAAGCTACAGTAAGGTTACCTGTTCCTCCCAGGTCACCTGAAAGTCATTCCAAAATGGAGAAGGATACATGCAGATCTGACACATCAAAGAATAGGAAAAGATGCTAGATAAAATGTCAAATATAATTGAAGGATTCTGCTTCTTAAGGCATCTGAGTTAATTTCTTAGAAAATATCTTTTTTCCCTGACGTTTAGCTAATGAGAAATAAAGTTAACCAAGACGAAAGAATGTTATAATAAATATTGAAAAAAGACTTTGGTGAATATATTTTTTTTTTCTCCCATTGGATTCAAGAGGTTGATGGAATATTTTAATAGATCCTCTCTTGGAAGCTGGGCGGGTTTTTAAAACGTTTGCCTAAATTGCAGCATTTCCACTATTCCTGTATCCTATTCACTTTTCCAGCGACCATTTAGGGAATGCCACCATCAGACTGCACTTCACAAAGGCTGCCGAGCCCTCTGCCATCCAACCACTGAGCCACTGAGGTGCATTTGCTTATTACTTTGAAGAGCTAGTAATCATCACATAGACATAGATCTTCAGAGATTTAAGCTAAGTGAGTCAGTGTGTTAATTATATGCTAAGGGAGTACACACAAGAAATGGAAAGTAGTAGTTTATTGCTTTCCCAAGTTTCTCAGGTAATTAGAACAGCTTCTGGAGATACATGGCACCGTACCAGAATCTATCATCACAATGGGCCTCGCTGTAAAATGCACGGAATTAATTTTTTAATGAAAATCCTCTACTGAGTGTCAGAGCCAAATTCACCTGATAAATGTCACTGAGCAACGTCATTACTGGCTCATCAACACAGGGTGTTTAAAGCAGATGGTAGAGCAGTGCATCTTCAGCACTACAGCCTGTTAATATCAGCCACCTCCCATAAAAAAATTAAAATTGGCCCCCTGTCAGTCAAACATGACAGTACTTTGGATTTCTCCCTCATGATATTCTTTAGCCTTGAGGCAGATATGACAGGCACCTTATTAAATTCCAAAAATAAAATGTAGCACAAGAAGGCAGTGCATTCCAATGAGACAGCAGACTTGTTAAAATGCAACATGCATAAAACTTACTTCATTTCAGCTATCATCAGTTTCATCTTTTAAAAAACCCAAATAGCAACTTCAGGAACGTGGTGTTTGTTGTATATAAATTAAAACAACATGTCATGCCTTATACTTCAAAGTCGTTAAAAGCCTTTATAGGCGTTGCACAGATATTTTGGTTATTTCTATGAAAATAAAAGCTGGGATTTCTATTCACTGCTCTATGCTCAGTACTCATGTAGCATCATTATTGATCCCAGCGTGTACAGAAGGCATGGAGACTGATGATGCTGTTAAACAGGAGCATCACTAAATCAGGAAAACTTTTGCACAACCCTGAGGACTGGCCTCTATTGTATCATGCTCTCCAACTCGTTAGAACAACAAATGAAAGCTAAGCTAATTTAAAAATCTTTTAAGATGAGTGGAAAGACAGTTGAGAAGGCACAGCTTCCCACACCAGAATTCAGACCTGTAAATCACATAGGGTTGGTTTAAAATTCCCTAACGTAAGGTGAAATCCTGGGTGTTGTGAAGTCAACCAGCTTTGCCCTCCAAGGCCAACTTATATTTCTTAAGAACACATATATTTCTTAAAGAACACATGAGACCATAAAAATTTCTCCTACCCTCTTGTGCACACGCTCACTGTGTTTATTGTGAGTGGGACAATTTCACCAGAAATCTGGCACCTTTTCAAGTATCCCAAGTCATGCATCTGTTGAAATTTTGTAGGATTCAGGGTGAGGCTGATTTTGTTTCCTTCCCAGGGCTTATTAAAGGTTATTCCAGTCTCTGCAAATCTCCAAAGAAAGCACATTCATGCCTAACTAAACCTCCTGCACTGATGTTTTCTGTATCTCAATATTCCACATCCTTCAAATACACACACACAAAAATACATGACACTCATGCCAAAGTCACATCTTGCTTCCTCTTTTCAAAACTGTGGACAAATGGATGGCTGTAATGAACACAGTCTCTGTTCTAGTTTGCGCCACACTTAATTTTTAAAGTCAAGTGAAGTTTAGGTGGTCATGAACTTACTGACAAGAGACTCTCTATTCACTCCAAGGCTTTTGTACGTATTGTACAAACAGCTTCTTCATGTCTGCGACACACTATACCCCCATTTTTCCGCTGCTTTGCCTCCTAGACATAAACTTCTATGGCTTTGCAAAATACATGCCAAATATCTTCTTTCGTTTTTGAAATAAAACGGGACTGATTTAAAACAAATGCTTTCATTTTGACAACACATTTGCACAAACAAACTGTGTAAATGTTGATGTGGCAATAACAGAGCAAGACAACTGAGTGCTGCACTTCTCAGGAACTGCCCCCAAAATGTCAGCAATTGCAACTCTTGCCAACACGCTCTGAAAATGAAACAGGAATGGGTTCATCTTTTTCAGCACAAGTCTTATGTCTGCTCTCCATGTACAGTAGTTGGTTTCAAATGCTGACTGTATCCTCAGCTGAATCCTATTTTAGGAAACGTAACCAAAGTGTTGTATGATCCATAGAATGACATTTTCCACTGCCAAAAGCATGTTCTAGAAGCAAAACAGAGCAGGAGGAGGGGGAAAGGAAATCTATTTCCACAAGGCCTAAATGTTGTTATCTCTAACTGCCAAACAAATGACACCTCACTGCCACTTCAAAGCATTTCTTGTATGATGCTACTTCTATTTTTTCCTAAAGCAAAATGGCACTTCTTCCAAACTGTACTTAACCTGTGTGTTTAATACCTTGAAAGGCTGTGCCAACAGCAAACCATTTGGCAATACGTTCTCCATCACTTTTATATGTGTGTGTATATATCTATATATATAATCTCATAGAATTGCAGAAAAATTTGTGTTGTAAGGCATTGTGGAGGTGACCTGGTGAGACCCTCTTCCCAAAGCAGTGATAGCTTCAAAGTAGGAGTCATTTTGCTCACAATCTTTTCCAGATGGATTTTGACTAAGCCAAGAATGGTGATTCCAACACCCCTCTGGGCATCCATGTCCATGCCACAAATCACACTTCTCACCATGAAGGATTTTTTTCCCTTATCTAGCTGAAACATTCCCTGCTGCAACCTGTGGTCGTTGCCTCCAGCCCTTCCTCTGTACACCTCAAAGGAGAGTGGGACTGCCTTATGTTTATAATATTAAGTAAAAAAGCTCTACAAACTACTCACCAACATAGCACTTTGTAAAATATCTGTTTATCATAAGATCTCCTCATAATAATGGAAGGTGACCTAGTAGTATAATGGCTTTAGAGGAATGCAGCTGTACTTAAAGACAGAGTTCCAACCTGCATTCAGATCAGAGCAAATAATTAAATGTACAGCCTCTTCCCAACACTACTTTTACATGGCTGTATTAACACTGGGGCTAAAAGAAGCCTTAGATAAGAATTACACATTACATTTTTTCATACAGAAATGTGAATGACACCACAGTTTTGTGATGAGGCTAAAAAGAGCATTGAAGGATTTATTCAATGGATCAGGTTGAAGGATCATCTGCAAAGGAACTTGAGGGGGAAATCTGACTGATCTAAAAGTCTGTTTTGTTGGTATCTAGTACTGTAAACTGAAAAATCACCTACAGTTGCTTTGCAACTAAAGCAGTCTTCCAGTACCAAGGCAAAAATGGCTTGCCATTTGGGAGTCACAATAATACAAGCTTTCCTCCTGAAAATCATTCATATTCCTTTGTACTACATAAATCTTTTGAGCTGTCTGTTGAACAAGCCTCCTGCAATTCTGTTCTGCCTTCACAACACTTTGATTTCCAGTAACATTGAAGATTTTTGTTTGTTTCTCAGCATTGAAGTACCTGGTTTTAATTAGCTGTCACACCAGCATTGTCTTTGCATGCTTTTATGCAACCACATCACACTACCTATGATTTTTCTTCCAACATAGGTAACGATAAGTAAGATAGATTTCCATAATGTGAAAAAAAAAAAAGAAAGGCACAACTCTGACATAAACTGTCACCAAAAGAAATCATTTGACAATCGCTATTTTCCGGAGAAAAGGACAAAAGCTAAAATCATTAAGTGTCCTGTATGAGTACAAGCAAAAGAACATTTCAGATGTAAAGGTATGTTGCTACTGAGGAAGTGACATACTAATGAGATGCTGTAACTTCAGTGTGAAACCAGCAGTACCAACAGCTGTTAAACCTCTGACTGTACTCAAAAGTGCAATTACCATCATCCTGAAGAGGCGGATTTGTGAGCTGAGAGATCAGCTTGGGAAGAGCTTCTCAGATTCTTTTTCTCCTCAGTAGGTTACAATATTTTAAAATAACACATGAGCTGCATGTAACATTTGTCTGCTTGATCTCTGAAAAATATATGGAAAATCCTACAGTAGAACCTGATGTCTACATTTGTGTTGATGGGACCATTCAGTTTACACACACCAGGTAGAGGAGACAGAAATGCAACTTTCATAAAGACAGGCACAGAGAAGGGGAATTATGCCAAATCCATATCAAAGACAAGAACTGAAATCAGACCTCTTGAAAATACTCCAGTATCATAACCTCAAGATCCTTATTCTTCTCTAAATGGCTTCTCCAGCTATTAAGCCTCCCAGCAGCTAACTGGATTACTACATCAGCAATCAATCACATTTATAAGGTATTAAAT
>VYZR01073282.1:6340-60224 GCA_013400675.1 Oxylabes madagascariensis | reverse complement strand
GTCAGGGCATTCATCAGGGCCTGGGGGTAGGGAAGAGTTGTGAGGATGCTGGTACAGGTAAGAAGTCTTCAGGGAAATTGAGGCCTGTCAGGGCAAGGGCAGCAGATCCAGGAGGTCTCTGCAGGCCACCCAGTTCTGGTTTTAATTCTGTATCCTACATCATTTTTTCATGCACAAAGGCTAAAGTCCTCCAGGTGACAATGCAGAAGTGAAGGGACACTGCCCTGTCCTTGTGCTGGGCTCACTGTGTAGCCATGGTCCTCAAGCCTGGTGATCAGGCAAGGGGGTACTTTAGGTTTTATTGTTATTCACCCTTTTTCTGCATGCTCCAGCTTCACTCTCATGTCTTCTCTTGGCTATGCCGAAGGACCTGGAGCTTCATGTCTTCCCAGAGTGTCTCCTGGCCAGTGCAGTTCATGGTGCTGTGTTCAAGGCACAGCTTGGAGACAAGGGAGAGCTGGAATTCTGAGTATTAAAATAGATCCTATTCCATATTTTTTTAAATGTCTGTTGCATGCACACTGAAGTCTATCTGGATGCTGGTGACTGCTGATGTGAAGAGCTGTCATTCTTACTCATGTGTAATGTTAAAGTTCAGGAACAGTTCTGAATATTTAGTGTCCTGTTTTGTTTTCCGGAGGAAACAGATTCTGTGGGAAGTAGGATACCTTTGATTTAAGGAAAAAGCAGCACCCAGACTATAATTGGAGCAATTTTGTGTTTCTCTCATTGCCAGAATTAGTAATAGTCATTACTGCTAGCATTACTAAGAAAATGATAATTTGAAGAATGCTGGTATGAAATCTAGAAATGCAGTTTATTCCAAGGCATAGGGAGAATTTTGATTCTAATTGCAACCTGTGGAGTCACTCATCCTAACTACAGTGCCAAAGAGGAGCTGGAACCACTTATAACTGATGGTTATGGAATCAGCTCAGCTGCATTGGGCACTCAGGAAGACTGGAGGCCACTGGGACTTCTCCAGATACTCACTGCCTGGTGTATTCTGGTGTCTTTAAAAAGCCAAGCAGAGCTACTGTGTGTATCTTCTCAGAGTGCACATCATGGCTCAGATGTGTTGGGTGAGGATTCCTGACTGGTTCAACCAGAATTTGGGATTCTCAGTTCCCTTCACATATGTGGTCCTGTTTGCTCCCTCACTGATGTCTTTGCCCTCTTCACCCAACTGCAGTCATTTTAGCAAAAAATCTGAGGAGTTCTGTCTCTAGTGAGAGAATCCTTTGCAGGTATGAGGCAAGGAGCCTGGACAGGGAGGTTGATAAGAGTTGTCTGAGTGCATAAGGAGATGAACTGGAGTCCCTCTCTTACCCTTGAGTGTCATGCATGACATCAGTGGCCTACTGAAGTTGGGTCATCAGTTCCTATTTACAAGGAAACTCTGTCCTCTACCTTTCTCTTTCTGGCAGAAAAGAGCTGCTGGAAGGCTTTTTGAGAGGTCAGGAATTGGTCATGTTTGCCTGGTGACAGAATTGGGTGCTGTGATGGACTTTGTCAGTCACTGCAGTCAGGTGAATTTGGTGTGGCTGTGTAGTGTACACTGTGTCAGTGGAGTAATCATGGCTCCTGCACACAGCACTGGCAGAAGCAGAATCTTGCTTGAAATTATTTGTGGGCATCGCTGTGACCAGACTGATCCTCAGTATGGGAATTCTGTAAGAGATGTCGTGGTTCCTGTGTCCTCCTCTGTTGCTTGCTGCCTTGGAGAGTGCATGGAGTGACTGGAGGTGCTCCCCTCCCCGCTCTTGCCCTCGGTGGAATTATCAAACCTGTGTGTGTTAGTTGACAGCTCTCATGCAGGTTGACTCTCACGGATTGACAGGTGTATGTCTACTTGGACATATTTGCATTTGTTAAGAACGATAAAAGTTGTGAGCAAATCAGTGTATTTTAGTTCATTTGTGCCCCCAGTTTATTCCTGTATGGGCCTTATGGCTATGTCTGCTTTGTGTTTGAGTCTTGGCTAAGCTTGTGTGTGTAGAGTTGTATTGGTATGTGGGCATATGGTTTTGTATTTTGGCTTTCTATTTTGTTTTACTTTTAATCAACTGATGTTTTTGATATGTCTGTTTTCCTGGTAAAGGGGCAGCCCAAAAGTACCAGTTAGTCTCCTCAGATGCTGGGAGGCCTTTTCAGTTATTTTATGCTGATTTGAGGAAGTCAGGAGGTGTGGAAGTCGCACTGTTGCCCATCAAAATGAAAATTATCCTTCAAGAGAAAGATGCGTTTTGTGAGAAAGCAGAAGCCAAAATGTGTACTTTCCAAACTTTATGTTGTTGAGGAGTCCATGAAATTAAATTTGTGTATATGCAGTGAAGCATTTCTTACAGGAATCTTGTGTAACCACATCAAACTCTGCATGTATCAAACACACATAAAAAGCTTTTTAGCATCATGCAGCTTTGAAGCTGGAAGTCTTCTGTTGGATTTAGGTTTGGTAAGATTTTATGTGAAAGAAAATGTGGAGGTCTGCTTCCTGGTGGAGGAAGCAGGCTACCTTTTGTAGCCTGTGGAGGCTGGAAAGGAAAGCTGCGTGAGGGGAAGAAGCTGTGCAGGGTGTTTGCGTAGTGCTCTGCCCTGTGAGTAGGAACTGGCAGCACATATCCATTTCCAGGCTCCACTGAAGTGATGTTTATAAAGAATAAAAATCTCTGAATGGATGTGATGCTTCTGGCATCCTCTCAAAGGCTGAAGTGCACTGATCTGGACCAGCGTTGGAAAGGTGCTGGTGATGTTCCGTGCTCTCATGTACCTCATTTAAAATGGGCTTCATCATATTTAAATGCCTTCTTAGATGTGCATGTGTGTCTTGCCCTTCTGCCTTGTACTAAGACAGCAGCATCCACTCAGGAATATGGGGATTGCTCTGCTGCAGCACCAGGGTGAGGAAAACCTGCCTCATACTGGCAGCTGAACCTCTTCTCTGTGGGATATGGGCTTTTTCGTGGATATTCTGGTCAGAATGGATTATCTTTATTATTGTACGGTGTTGTCTGCTGGCTTTGGAGAGATGAACAAATGTTTTGGGCATTCCTTTGTTGATCCTGGTCATTTATGGTTGCTGGACTGTAACATCTCTTCTGCAATGAGAAACGGAGTCCCTCTGATGACACTTGTTCAAAAGAATCTGTGTCTTTAAGTCTATTTGCCTAGGAGTTATTGCATTTTTAAACTGTTTTTATATCGGTTTGGTTGATTTCTGGTTTTTGGTTCTCCCTGTGCAGTTCTGCTGCTGCCCCCTTGGCCAATGTGTTCAGTAATGTGAATCTTGCACCATATTATTCCAGGCTGCTGATGTTCCCTGCAAAGGGCTTTTGTCTGTCTTCTGGGTACTCAGGTTTCTTTTCATGTTGTGGATTTGTTTGATTGCAGAAAGGATGTGTGAGCAACGGGTAAATGACAGTGCAGTGCTTGTTAAGCACAGAAAAATGTCTTTCAAAGAGGTGTGTTACTACAGCTGCTTTACTTAAAGTGCAGTAGTTACTCATGGTAAATCCCTGGAGAGAAACACTTCACCTGTGTTTCGTCAGTTCTGCTCATAGATAAATTGAATACTGTGTCTCTGCTAGGCTGAGAATGGAACAGCTATTGCATGTTCGTTGTCCTTCTGGTTTGCAGGATGTCTGGAATATGAGTGTGAGGCTCACCCCTTGCAGCTGGCACTGACTTGGCTGTCAAAATATTGAAATGCTTGATTATCAAAATCAATGAGAAGGAAAGTGCTCAGAGTTGTCCTGAAGGTGCCATGGGGTTAAGCCATTGTTCATCAAGTGTGAAATGCAGGGAGAGTGGTTTCATTTCGTTCTCCTGAGACAGGATTGCAGGAAGGATTTGTGCAGCCTTGGAGCTTTGGTTTTTACTCGTGGTTATGTCAGTGTCTGAACAAGACAAAATAATTTTTGCTGTGACTCTGCATCCTTTTCTACCCCCGCCCACCTCTTTGTACCGCTGCTGAGTTGTTGGGCAAGTTATCTCTGTTACAGGTCACTTGCTGAGGTTTGCTGGGTGGATTTATATAAACTGTATATGAGATGCTTGGACAACTGCCACTGCAGGTGACACCTCATGTGGCAGCCTCTCGAAGGGCTGCTCCTGTGCTACCAGCATTGAACTGACTGCAAGAGCTGGTGTGGACGTACCTTTTACATGCATGTACCTTTAACGTGCACAGCCCATCTGTTTGTTCACCTTGTAGGCATTTCCCATGTTGGACCATGTTTGTCCCCTTGCCTCGTGAGTGGTCCCAGCTCAGGACCTGTCTTCCCTCTTTGGAACTGTGTCTGAGTCGATTGGCCTTTTTCCTGAGACCCTGAAGCTGAAGGGAAGGATCGACTGCAGGGAGATTTGCAGTAGGAGAGACTTGAACTAATTCCTGTGATTTAATATGGTAAACTCAGAGGACAGGAGGGTTGTGTTTTAAACCAAATGATGTAAAAGAAGACTGATAAACTTTGGCAGCCAAATGCATTTGAAAATAATGATAAGGAGGGAAGTGAGAGTTGAAAACTTGATCTGCCTCAGCAGTTGAGCTGCCACAGCTTCAGTAGTGCATTTTGGAGCTGATGTTCTGGACAGGCTGTGGTCCTGACTTTGGTTCTAAACTTCTCATTCCACTTTTATGTTACATTAGTCTGGTTCTGGTGGTCATCTGCAATCTTACTGGGTTTGCTTTTGTTTGAGGGGAAGCTTTAGGTCTCGAAGCTCCCCATGATGTGCATTTCCTGGTCTGCTTAGGTGGCTGTTTCTTCAAGATTAGTCCTGCAGTTCATGCAGGTGTAACATGTCTGTGTCTCCTTGTGGTTAGGTGGAAAGGTGCAAACGTGATTTTTATCAGATGTCACAGGTTTGCTTAAGCACGGTCCCAGTGGGGCTCTCTGCAGCCCTGTCTGGTGCCTGCTCCATGCCTGCACAGATCCTTTGCGGGGCATGTGAGCTATCACTGGCCTGGATTTGCATCAGGAGTATCATGTGATGCTGCAGAGCATCTTCCAAAATGTGTGACCTTGACACCTCAGGCTGTACCCTCGGTGGTGAGATCTCTGCTATTGCTGTTAGTGAGGAAATACAACACGATGTTGCCAAGTATCACTGCCCATCTCCCTCCTGTTTCTCCTCTCAGGTGAGCTGAACTTTGTGCAGTGGATGGTACAATGACAGTGTTTAGTGGGTATGGCCCACTTCTGTACGAGCATGAAGGGAGATGGGAGTATGTGTATTGCACAAATTGTGTATTTATTAGCTGCTAAATTGATTTCCTCTTCTGCAAATCAAAGCCTTGGTGTTTGCCCTTTACTGGAGGCAGGGCGAGCTCTCCAGGAAGCAGACAGCTCCGCTGGTCCTGGAGCAAACAAAGAGTCCAAGCCAGGAATTAGTCTGTGTTTTGAATAATTTATCTGATCTTTCTGAGGTGCTCCAGGAGATGCCCTGTGGTGTGAGGAGGACAGCTGTTGGGAGCAGACAGCTGAGCTGGTTATCCTTTATCCCTTTTTGTCTAGGCTTATTTTTTTTCTGTGGACCAAAAGGGTTGTGTGGTTTGCTTTGGACCTCATTCTCTGGAAGTGGTTCTCTGAAGTGAATTAGCTATCACTTTGCTTTTGGACCAGAAAGCAAAGTGTTTGTACTTTGAAGAGGTTTGTGGACAGAGATAAAATAGTTTCCTTTAAAAACATATGGCTGTGTTGTTTGACCTGGGAGGGGTTGTGGACTTAGATGAAAGCATTGCGTTTGGAAATCTCTTCTGGGGAGCAGTGGGACCATGTCCGAGTTTTCCTGTAAAGACCAGTTCCTCTCCTGAGCACTGTCAGTTCAGGACTTGGTCTTACGCCAAACTCTGGAAACCTCATCCTGCCTTCGATATCTTCGTTTCCTCTCGTCCCACTCAGAAACCTGCATGGACAGAAAGTAGGAAGGGGGAGGATGGTCAGAAGGGCTTTGTACAATGCTGGCCTTCAAGGTCCTTTTTGCCTTGGGGTAGGTAGCTGTAACAATCAGTGTGTGAAAAGTGGGGTATTTGCATGTCAGCTTTTAGAGCTGGTTTGCTTTATAATTTGGGGAAGAGGTCAGCTTTCTCATCTGATGTAGCCCAGCTGTTGTCACTAGAAAGTGTGACACTTAGGTGTAAGTTAGTATGCAGGTTTACACAAAGGAGTTGTGAATGAGCTCAGACTTCTGTTGGAAGAAGAAAGGGTTGGATGCAAAGGTTTAGATAATGTGCTGCTATAGGCAGCAGCTTGGCAATTTAGTTCTTTCTGCACTGGAGCCACATGTTGTGGAATATCTGAACAAGCCTACATTCCAGCGTTCTCCTGGAAATGCAAAATCTATTTTTAATTAATTTATTTCTTTTTGAGAAGAATTGGAGTAATAGCCTGGAGCTTATCTGCCCAGCTGGTTATGCCAGACTCATACATAGCCAGATAGGCTTCTTATGGGTTAAGCTTTGCCACTGTGTATCAGTGCTAGATGTCCGCGGGGCTAAGAACAAAACTTTACTCTCTAGCCTGTTTCTGTGATTTCATCCCTGCTGATCTGCTGATGAGGACTGCAGCTGAGCAAATGAGAGAAGGGTCTTCTCAGCAAGTGTGGAAGTGGCAAAGATTGAGACAGGAGCGGTGGGAGCTGGTGTCCGAGGCCCATGTGTGTCTGTCTGGAGGGTCGTGTGGGAGGGCTTAGCTGGCTTCCCCATCAGGGCCATGATTTGAAATCCTCTGTGAGTTGAAGGAATTCCCAGTCTGATTTGTCAGTAGGGCTGCTTTTTTCTTGCCCTACAAAAATACGGGAAATGAAGAATGTGTGAATGCACAGTTTATTTCAATGAAGCCCTGCAATGTTTCTAGGTCTGGTAATTTGCTTTAATATAGACAGGCCTTAGTCAGGGCTGACTTGAACGGGAGCCTGGAACTGAACTGGCAGCAGGAACCCTGAACCCAGACCAGGGCACTGTGCTGCTCTCACTGTACCTGGGACACAGTCCAGGAGCCACTTGTCCACAGTGTTGTTTCCACATAGTAAATAGCAGCTTTCTGGGAAGTTTTGTGTAGGGTTTCCCTCTCAGAGCCAAGTGATACTCTGACTTCAGCAGCAGAGCTCTGACTGCTGAACAGTGTTCTCAGAATAACCCTATGCTGGCATGTCCTGACTCCTTGAGTCCCTAACCAAACACAGATAATACTCTGTGACAACATTCTTTAACAGGTTGATGTCCTTGCTGTTGAGCAGAATGGAGGGTGTAATAAGACTGGGGTCATCATCTTCCTGTCCCTTCAGACATTGTGCTCAAGAGTTGTGGGTTTAGCAGCCAACACGGGTTACTCCACGGCAGCTGAGCTGGTAAAGGGGAAGTTTGGGTCATCTTCATCCAAGCTGTCAGGAGTTGCTGCTGCTTTACTGCCCAGCAGGAGCATTGACTTGTGCCAGGAGAAAAGTGACTTGCTTTTCCAACCTTGATGGTTCAGTCCCAAGTATGGCAGTTATTTTAGATGACTGTGGGCTTGCTGTGATCTGATCCATGTTAGGACTCAAAGAAATGCAAAAAACTTTTGGAAATCTCTTTGAAAAGAGAAGTGAAATAATGACATATAGCAACACAGTGAAAGAATCGTGTGGGCACACACATTCTGCTGGGACCAGCCAGAGCCCAGCTAATGCCCTTACCCCCTGCTAAGGGACTGGGCAAGTTGGGTGCCCAGGGATTCCTATGACAAGTTTAATACTTTGTCTCCACTAGTTACCCCTTTCTACCTCGTGCATGAGCATATCAAACTCCACTTTAAAAGCACTTAGGACGCTTGGCTTTCAGTAGACAATTTCAGTCATTAGCTGATACATTCTTTCTGTTGCCACACCTTGGTGATTTCATGGCACCTGTGTAGCTGTTGATCTGGTGTCTTCAGCTGCTCCCTCTGTAATGCCTGTGTCTCAGAGGTGTTTTAGGGTGTGATGGTGTTCCTGCCCTGGTGTGCCTTGGACTAGGCAAGGAATCAGCCTCCTCTCCCCTGTCCAGCATATGGGTACTCTGTTCCCACTGATGGGATGTTATTTGCGGTATCTTTGGAGTTCACATTGTCTCTGGAGTTTGCTGCTAGTCTTGTATGGAGCAGAAAACATAGGCAGCAAAGCCAGGTTGATATACCTCAGCTTCCCCCCTTCTCAGATGCCTCTGAGGGCAGCAGCACCAGGAGCAGACCTAAGCTGTGCTGGTGCCACGAGCAGAGGTGACTCTTGCATCATTGATACAGGGTCATGCAGCTCCCACCTTCTCAGCAAAAACTGGGGAGCCCTGCTGTTGTGGAGAAGTTGCAGCATCATAATCCAAGACATTGTGGGTCAGTTTGCTCTGGGGTGGGCATGGGCCAGGCAGGCAGCAGCGCTGGCTCTGGCCACAGGCCACACCTGGGCTGCGAAGGTGGAAAATTTCTTTGTGGTGCTGGGACACCTTGTGGGAGCCGGAAGGGACTCCTGGTGCTTTTGTGTGGGATAGTCCGTTTGTACGCAGGGCTGGTGCACACATTCCTTCTCCTGGAAGCTTGGAGGAAGAAGGAGTTAATGGGGACAAGGGCAAGGGAAGAAGATAGCTGGATCTCAGTTGGGGCTACTGGCTGATATTTTTGCAACAGTCTTCTGTTACCCAGTGTGAGACCGCGGGGATTAGCTGGGCAGACTCTCAGGCTCCTTCCGGATGGAGGGCCCGCCTGCCCTCTGCACATCAGAAGAGCTTTTTTATACAGACTTTCAAAATCCAGTGCACTTGGGGAATTTTTATTGAGAGATTTTATGGTGCTTATTTCTTTAGTAGCAAAATTTTGTGTTTGCCCCTAGTTATTTACCTAGTGAAAGGGTAAACAGCAAGGCTGCTGCTTCCTGAGAGTGCAGTGGTGCTAAATTCCTCATGCACATTGCTGTAGTGCCTGCATCCCAGAGCCTGCTGGATCACACCTGCCTCTTCCAAGTGTTGGTGGGTCGGGTCCTTGTCACTGCTCAAAGAGTGGGAGCTTTGCCATGACCTGCCTCTTACATCAAGCAATGGATCTGTACCCAGGTCTGTAGTGTGATCTCTGTCTGATTAGGAAGAAATTCTTTGCTTGGGAAGAAGTTATTCCCTGTGAGGGTGAAGAGGCCCCAGAATAGGGTGCCCAGAGAAGCTGTGGCTGCCCCTGGATCACTAGAAGTGTCCAAGGCCAGGTTAGGTGGAGCTTAGAGCAACCTGGGATAGTGGGAGGTTTCCCTGGCCATGGCAGGGGGTGGAGTGAGAAGGTCTTCAAAGTCTCTCCTCACTCAAACTGTTCTGAGATTCTGTGAGTCTGGCTTGGCTGCTGGCAAGGTGAAGAGGGGGCTGCAGAGGTATCTGAGGTGGGAGAATTTAGCAAAAAGCCACCTCCTCCGGTCAGGTGTCTTTGATGAAAATGTGGAATGCTGTGCTCAACCAGGTCTGGTCTTTTGCTGTGGAGGTGGTGCTGGAGAGTTGGGCTTCCATGGGGAATTGCCTGGGCATGAGCAGCTGGACCATCTGTTTTAAAATCTTGTTTAATATGGGCAGATTTAGTCCAAACCTTCAGCTTTCTGGGAACAAAACAATCTCTTCAGTCTTAAAGTTTGTTACTTCATACAGTATCCTGGTCTACTCCTTTCCTGCCAGGTGCCAGTGTTTTTCTCCTGGATCCTGATGATGGAACTGCTCTGTATTCAAAGCAGTGCAGCCTAAAGTTTGATAGAAAAAATCCATTTTATTTATGATTTTGGAGTAAATGTTGAAAGATAAAGGGAGATTCTCAATGCTGATGCTCTCCTTTGAGTGAATGAATGAGAAACGGTCTCTTACTTTAGGCTTTCAGATAAGCTTCTGTGCAAGAGCACAAAGAGAGAAAGCTATGAGGGTTTTTTTTTAGCATTATCCTTGCTTTTTTATCAATATTGGTACTGAGAATTTGCTTTTTCTTGCAACTAACCAGATATACCATTCGTAGTGCTGAGAGAGCCACTGTTTCTCACAGTGCTGCTGCAGCAAGAACTCAATTGAGACTTCTTAAAAGGCTATCAATTGTTGAGGTAGATTTGTGCCTTCTGCTTTGCCTGTGACATAAGAGTAGCATGATTAGTTTCAGTTTAGCGTGCTTTGTTTCAGTTTTTGGTGTTTTTGTTTTAATATAAATCTGAATTGTAGAAACCTTGTGCCTTTGCATTTCTTTCAGTTTACATAAAGATTTTTTTTGTTTTTACTCCATATGCAAATTTGTTGCAGCAATTCTGAAGAGACAATCGCTAATATTTTTTAAACAGTTGATGTCTTTGGGTTTTATCTCAGTATATTTTGTGACTGCTGTTCAGAGACACTGCTTCTGAGATACTGTATATAGAAAATACTTTGTTGTCCATTACTTTTCACAGACTGGTGTTTTCCTGTCTTGGAAGAGCTGAGAAGGAGCTCTGCTTCAGTGTTCCAGCACAGAGTGAACCCGTGTGTCAGAATTATTCCCCTAGGACAGGGTTGGAAAGCACCTATTTATTCTTAATAGCTTTCTATTAGCTCAGGATATACAGATATTTAGGAAACTTGGTGTTGGAAGCTGGAATTTCAAACCTCTTTTGCAAGCTAGAGCTCTGTGGCAGGAACTGAAGTAGATTTATAGACCTTTCTGGTGAGTACCAGAGCAGACAGTGACTGAGATGTGAAAAGAGATGGGAGGGAAGCATCTGCCCCAGGGAGCTGTTGCCTGAGGGTGTCTGGATGGGGAGAAGTGGCCTGTGGGCACAAGGGAGCAGTGACCTGCTGGTGACTGTACGATGGAGCTGTGTTAATAGCTCTGCAGGTGAGACTGAGTTAGAGATGGGACTTGCTGGGAGCAGCTGACACCCCATGGATCATATGAACTATGGCAGCCCAAGAAGGTTAATTAATATTTATTAAGGACAATGGCTTGCTTTTGTGTCAGACTTTCTGCCAGCAGTTATCTGGCCTGTTAAGGCTGTAAATGCTTCTGCAGGAGTTTAGTTACTTCCCCAGCAGTGCCTTTCAGCTGAAGCTGAGATCTTCTGTGTTTGAAAGGTTGAAGTCTGCTACCAAACAAAAAATCTTGAATGAAAGATGTTCCACAGAAGAAAAGGAAATAAAAAGGCTTTGTCATCAGCAGATTTTGCAATATAATGATGTTTTTCCAGAGGTCAGCAGCTGGGTCTATCTGGTAGGTAGGCCCTGCAGTAAACTGGTGATGAATGGGATCTTAGGGAAGGGAATTTGTTGTTTTGTCGTGTCAGGAGTTAAGGGATTCTGAGGCTGCCACAAGCTGAGGACTGATAACCAGTGAATGCTTTCTGCCCAGCCCTGTTCACTGTATGGCTACCTGGCAGTGTAGGAAAACAAGGGGACTGCTTTGCTGGTGGCAGGGGAGTGCAGAGCACAGCTGCTGGTAGCATGAGGCCAGGCTGCCGCCAAAGGGCTTCCAGAGAGCAGGTGACAAAAATCCCCACAGCATCGCTGTGGCTTCCTGACCTTGACAGTTTTGGAGTGAAAATGTGTGCTTCCAGCTCTGGAATCTGCAGTGCACTTTGCCCTGCAAGCAGCGATGTGCTGGTGATTTCTCACTTGCCATGCTGTGAGCTCTCTGCACCCCCGGAAGGCTGTAAAGTGTTTCCATTAAATTCACTTTGCTGACTCCTATGCCTGGAGGCAGGAATGCAGCTAGGTCAGACCCAGGAGGCTGCAAGGCATTAAGAAAAAGCCTTAAACCAATACTTAGCACCTCTTTGCCAGAGCATCACAGTTTGCCTTAAAAATGCAGAAGATTCACAAGAATAGTTGATAATAGTTGTTTGTGCCCACAAACCCTAAAGCTCTTGGTGCTGGGGAGTTCCTGAAGTATTGTCTAGTGGAGATCTTTATCTCCAAGAGTTGTGATTGTCTCTTTCTCTAGGAACTACTGCTGCTGTGCATCTGAGTGTAGATGGTCTTGGTTTGCACACTCGAAGTTGTTCATTGCCTGAGTTTTATTTCAGGGAAGGTTTCACATCTCAGTGAGGGGAATAGCAAGTGCCTGCTCGCTTGCTGTGGCTGTTGGCCTGGTTTGCTGCTTTTAAAGTCTGTGTCAAACATGGTCAGTTAGCTGTTCCTGGAGTTAGTCACTGAATCATAGAATGGTTTGGGTTGGAAGGGATCTTAAAGCCCGTCTCATTCTACCCCCCTGCCATGGGCAGGGCCAACTTCCATTAGACCAGGATGCTCCAAGCTGTGTCCAGCCTGGTCTTGGACACTTCAGGGATGGGGCAGCCTCAGCTGCTCTGGGCGCCCTGTGCCAGGGCCTCACCACCCTCATGGCAAAACATTTCTTCCTCATGTCCAGGCTAACCCTGCACTCTGTTAGTTTAAAACCCGTGCAGGTAAAGATGAGACTCCTTGTCAGGAAGTTCAGCCTAATGCAGCTGGGAGGGGGCCTTGTCCTGCCTGAGGGATGAGTGTGTGGGGAGCCTTGGATGAGCTTTGAGGGCTGGATCTGGGACCTTCCTGTGGGCAGAGCCATGGCTGGAGCAGCTGCCTGTGCTGCGGGATGGGCACCGTGTGTCAGCCCAGAGAGCTGCTGAGAAGTGCCCATGGCTTGTTGCCCCTCTAGGTTTTAACCAGGCAGACTAAGAAGTGAGCTATTGCAAAAGCACTCAAGAAGATTCTTTTGACCGAACAAACCCCATTTGTTCCTGGCAAAAGTGGTTTACAGCAAAGAGAAATTTTGATATTGAGTATTTTCCCTTAAAAATACTGTTAACTGCTAAATAGTGACACTGTGTTTGCTTTAATTACCCCCAGAGTATATTTTAATTGTAGTTCTCTCTTTAAACCACTTGTTAAAGTGGTGGAAGTGTATTTACTGACTTAGTGCATGTTCCATGCAAATGTCACATGTATTTTGAAGGAAGGGATGACAATAGCATGAATGCATTTACCTATTTAGCTTTCTCTTTCATAGGCAATTTCTGTAGGTCGTGCTTGCCAGCTATTAATGAGAATGATGGGAGCTATTGAGTGTTAATTTATTTTTTTCAATTACTCAGTCAGTGCTCAGTAATTGTTGATGATGAAACTGGTGGCACTTACAGAGGGCAGGAGGGGTCTGGCCTGGACCTGGCACAGGCTGGCATATACCTGTTGTCCTCTCCCATTAAGTGATGCTTTTTACTGTGCCTCCACTTCTTCTCCTCCAGAAGAACACCTTTAATTCGAAGGTGGGGGTTATTTTGTGCTGAGAAGGAAAAGGCAGTTGCTGTTCTCCCTGCTGGAAGATCAAAGGTTTTACTGGAGAGAGATGCTTTGCAGATCCTCTGCTTGTTGTAAATGAAAGGAATGTAACACAGGTGTCTGAATTTCTCATGTAAGCCGTTGAGAGTGGCAGGATTTGATTCTCAGGGCTCTACAGCCTTTTCATGGGAAAAGAGCAACAAGCCTCAGTTCAGGATGGCAGCTTTGCCTGAGTGAATTTGGCAAAACTGTGTGCTGTCAGGTGAGGCATGAGGTGTGTTGGTGTTCAGCTAACCTAGATTTGGGAGACCCTGACAAAGCAGTCAGGGTATTAATGACTGGTGAAATGAGGGGGGAAATATGCAATGGAACTGACTTCCTGCTGGCCTAAAGAGAGCAGCTGTAAGCTTGCAGCTTCTGCTGTGCACTGGGATGCAGCTCTGCGGAGCAGCAGGATGCACTGCAGAACTTTGCGAGGCTGAGGTCTCTGTCCCGTGGCATTCCTTACTCAGGCAACAGCCCAAGCCATTCTCCATTTCCATGTGTTGGGCTCCTGCCTGTGCCCAGCTCTGTCTTGTCTGTGGGAAGGGCTGTTCCCAGGGGCAGTTCCTTCCCATTTACGTTTTGCTGACAAGTCCGTATAAAGAAAATGAATGAGTCAGGGACTCTTCCCTTTTTTTCTGTTTCTGCCAGGGTTGCAAACCTCAAAACTTTTTGAAATTTATTTCCCAGACTTTGATGTGAAGATCCTTCCCAGTGTTATCTCATTACAGCAAGACCCCAGTCCTATGGTCAGGGCCTGTTAATAGTGCTGCAAGATAAATACAAAGTAATAAAAAGCACTCTTCTTTTCAATTATAAAAACTGTAGCCATAAAAAGGCAGCAGGAGTTCCTGTGCTGTGGAAATAAAGGGTTTATGTGGCCTTTGGGGGAGCAGAACCCTTTGAGCTGGGTGGTGGAAGGAGACCAGAGCTCTTCGCAGAAGTTTGACCTCCTGACTGTGATCCATGTGCTGGAGCCAAGCTCTGCAGAGGCTTGGGTTTGTCCTGGCTGGAAACACTGGGTTTTACTCATCTGGAACCACACAGAAAAGGAAAACCACAAAACCCTCAGCTTCCTGCTCTGCAGGTAACATGATTGCAGCTCCTCATTTCTCTACTTTCACTTTCTGCAGTGTTTGCGTACATTAGGAATGGTGGTATTAAGGCCTTATTTTAAATATTATTTGTGTTCTTAGATCTGTTCTCTCTTCACTGACAGGAGGCAAAGTCTTTGTCTAGAGTTGCATCAGCTGATGTTCCAAAGCCAGTCTGTTGTTCATTGCTGCGGAATTGTCTTGCTGCAGATCCCTTGGCTGTTGGAGTTAGAGTTGTTGTGTCCATCTGTGCAGTTCTTCCTTCAGGAAGGAGTTTAATTGTTGTCACACTTCGGTGTTACCTTCACTCACAAGAAAGTGATGATTTCTGCCGCATAAGTGAATATCCACAACGCTGTTGAGGGCAGCCAGCTGTTGGAGGCAGCTCCGGCAATCTGCCAAGCTCCTGAAGGCAGCAGCCCTGTGCCCAAATCCCTGCTTGACTCCAGCCTTCAGTGGAGATGTGCAAGGGGTGCAGTGAGCAGCAGCTCATTCCTGGCATTCTGCGTGTTTTGTCCCTTGAGTGACAGTGTTGGGCAAGAGTGCCATCACCGTGTGTCTTTCTGAAGAGGGTTTGATGCTGCCAAGCTGTTAAAGCTGCAAATTCTGTTGGAAACATCAGTCATTAGACAATGCCTGACATGTCTCAGCAGTGGGAATCAGGGGTTCCTTCCTGTGCTTGTCCTGCTACAGGGTATTGCTAATTCGTACTGAATGCTTCACAAGACAGTACAAAGCTGGAATTTTTAAGAGTGCACAAGATCTTTTTTTTTTTTTTTGTAAGAAAAACATCAGCCCAAAAGCTGGTGTTCACAGAGCCGTGGTGTGATGTTTAACAAAGTCTCTGAGTGTTCATTAAGTTGTTTTGGTGTTGAGAAATAGCTAGCCTTTGGGTGTTTCTGCTAGATTTCAGCATGAGGAAAGGTTTGAACAAAGTAATGAAAGTGAACCAAAGTTCATTTAAGTAAGCTTTTTTAGATTTTTTTGCCCTGTTTTTGTTTGCCTTTTTTTTTTTTTTAAATCCCTTGCTATGTGAATTTTCCTTCATTTTTCCCTCTCCTCTTCCTTGGAAAGCAGAGTAATTCAAGTGCTGGGAGATGAGCTGTGACATGGCAGCAGGGCATTCCTGGCCATAGTGGAGGTGTGCTGGGCAAACCCTGGTGCTGGGTTGTGTACATTCCTTGTGGCACTGAGGACCTGCTCTCCTGCAGACAGGGAGTGGATCCAGTGGGAACACCCAGACCTGCTGTGTGGTCATGGGGAGATCTGTGCTGCTGCTGCTGCGCTGGACAGAATGATGGAAATTCAACAAACTCAGGTTGTGTCTCACGTGCAAGTGTCAGGGCAGGTCTTGTGTGACAGGGGGAGAAAGTGGATGGTGACAGAGCAGCGGTGACAGGTGACAGGTTGTGTGTCTGCTGGCAGCCTGCACACAGCTGAGCTGCTGTGTTGGGTTTGTGTCATTCAACTTGACTTTGAGTCTGAGGATTTCAATCAAGTGTTGGGTTGAGTTGGGTGAGCTCTTGCCAGCCTGGCACGATGGGGTCTGGTGCTCACAAGGCAACGAGAGGATGGGATCCAACTTAGAAGTGAAATCCAGCAAGAGTCATTAAATACGGAGATACCGTGGCTGACTGAGGAGTTCCTTGAGCTGGAAGTAGAGGATGAAAGACTATCTGAAGGAAGGATATTGTGGCTTTGGTTATCACTCTTTTCATTGACATCTCAGTGCTGCGATGGAGGGCAGGATGATGTGCTAGATGGACCACTGCAGCTGTTCTTATGGTCTTTGTCTTTGGATTTAGCCCTTACCCCTGGAATTAGAACATCTTTTTCTGAAATCCAGATTGGAGAAATACAAAAATATATCAGATAGATCTATCTACAGATACCACTTCTAAAGCTTAGCACAAAATTTGGTGTCTAAAAGTTCTCCAACGGAGTGCTTTCAAAGATAACTAAAAGCTTTATATGCTGTGTAGACTTGTGATTTCATTTCTTGCTTAAGCAACTCTACACGCCTCCATTATAATTCAGCAGAACTAAGCAAAAAATGTCCATTGAGACCACGTATTCTAAGTTGTTCTTAAGATCCAGATCAAAATCTTTCCCAGTGTAACAGTGCAGAAAGAACCTTGCAGCTGAGAGCAGGTTTTCAAGAGGGCTCAGTTCCTCTCTGAGGCTGTCATGACACTGATCAGATGTTTGAGAGAATAGCGCATGTAGGCACTCACAAGCAAGAGACCGGTTCATGTGAAGGAGATCCAAACTTGAAAAATTGGCTTAGTGTATTTTTAGTTATGCACAGATGTCAGGCTAATAGTATTAGGACAAAAAAAACCCTATATATTACAGACTTTTGGGTCCAGACATGAAGATCTGCTATGCTTGCATTGTGCAAAGGATTATCTCTTGTGGAAACAGTGGTCAAGTGGAAAAGCAGCCCAGTGCTGGGGTCAGAGCATTATCCCTCCCCAGGAAAGTCTGAAGCCTGTTAAAAGTCCACTCCAGTGTGAGTCTCCTCACTATAGTACAGGTTGTTTCCAACATTTTATTTGTGCACATTAGTGCAGCTTGAACATTTTCACACACACACACTTTCTCAGTTTATTCTTTCTAGTTATTTAACCAGTCGGTGACAGGCAACATGTAACTATTCTTATTCCCCTGCCTCTGGAGGATTTCTTATTCTGTGATTCTGTGACTGGAGGATTCAGTCTGGTGGCTGGGTCCAAGGTGTTTATCGGAGCCAGTGGGATGCAGGCTGTGACTGGCATTGCCACTTTGCTGGCCTAAGGTATCTAGAGGGATGATGGAAACATGCTTGTTGCTTTAACCAAAGAAACGAAATCCTTTCCATTGACCTTAAGCAAAGGTCTCAAGGGCAGATTTTTTTCTTTGCTTTTAGTCTGAGTACAAGCTCCTAAAATTAAAAAGTAATAAAATCAACCAAGCCCCCTCCCCAGTTGTCCTTCCTGTGGTATATTTTATAATTGTTGCTGTGCTGTTTCAGATTGAAAAAGTACCTGGCATGGCCCTTTGCATAATTTATTACTGTTGTTCATCAGGAGAGGCTCCAGGTGCTGCACAATAAATTTCCCAGGGCAGTGTCACTCTTTGTTTCTGACACCTGCTCTGTGACAGGCTCAGCTCTGAAGGGTTATGCCACGGCTGCCTCAGGCACAGGTTTCAGGAATGTTTTGGGTGAAGCGAAGTGCTGCTGTGAGAGCAGACACAGACTCCTGGTCTGGCAGCCCCTCCTGTGTGAACAATTGAGCCCTCCAGGATCTCTGCAGCGTTTCACCAGGCTTGGCCCTGGACTGTGACTGTGAGCCATGTGTTAAATGCTGCTCTCCAGCTAGAAATTGCCTGAACCCCAGTTTGGGCTGGAAGCTGCTGTCTGACCCAAGTGCTGCACTCTCCTCTGGGCAGGGAGCTTTAACCCTGTTTATACAAATGGTGTTTGCATGCAGGGTAACATCAGGGATAATATTAAAGGTTATTGGGTTTTGGAGTGTCCAGAGACTTCATTGTCAGGTTTTGCTTCTGGGAGTTTCCAGTCTAAGGGACCTAATCTTAATCCTATTGCAGTTTCCTGCCCTCTAAGCTTAACCTACTTTACCAGGTGTCGTGGTGGAGGTATTTATAGATGCTGGAAGTGCTGTTAGATGTAGCCTGTATCCTGCATCGCCAGTCACGGAGGTGGGTGTCTGCTGGTGCAGCTGTGAGCCACCTCCCAGCCCCATATCATGCAGATGTCTCATTAAAATATTGTCTAGTATGATTATTTTGCCAAGGCGTGTGTTCATGAGGCCAGTGGCCAGTAATCCTTCCAGAGTCCTGGCTGCTCTAGGCTTGGATGTTTGTACTCCCTAGCTGGAAGCACACTTGGGGCTGTGGATGAATCAATTATGGCTAAATCCTCTTTCTAATGAGGTGACTCCTAAAAATGAGCATACTTAGCTTACTCCTGCAGTGCAAAATCATCATTTCAGATTTGAATGTTGACTCTGTTTATACGAAATTGACGGTTTCATTGAAGGACTAAAAACGTCAGTAACAGACAGATGCACTGAAAACATTGTTACCCTTTAAAGTGAATTTCCATAGTTGCCGCTGTTAAAACTAGTAAGTCAAACCCCAGGCCTCTTCTTTCATCCAGACTCCTCGAATAGAACTGCATGATATACTGAAGTTCTTCAGGTTTTGTTTCAAAATTTGACTACTTTTTTCTTGAAAAATAGTTTATCTTGAGTGTAAGACTGGAAACCTGCTTTAGTCTCAAATTAGTTGAGCTGGTGTTGGAGTAGATCCACGAGCAAGACTGGAAAGGAAGGAAATAGAAGTGCAAGATGGTAGGCTGGAAGGGTCTGTGGGCAGGCAGAGCTGTGCTAGCAGCAGCAGGAATAACCAGCTGGAAATCCTGGGAGCATTCAGGATGTCAGCAACTGCGGGGCTGCAGCTCTGAACGCAGGTAAACGTTCTTTGCTGTCTCTACATCAAAGCAGGCATTTTGTTAGCAGACAAGATACAGCAGTTTGGTTTTTTAAAGCTGTTGGAACAGCAGAGATCTGTGTTGTTTTTGTTGTGTTTTTTTTTCCTGTCTCACGTTAGAGTTTGCACTAGCTTTGCTTGGAAGTAACTTGGAAGAAGTTTTCTATTAAGAAAATGACCTCAAGCATTCAGCTCTGTTTCCAAATGGAAGTAAATAATCCATTCTTCCCCATTTCCTCTGTCATTTTGTTGATGTGTTTTAGTATTACAAGGGAGAGGTAGAAAGATTTCAGTTAGTTACAGATCCATTGACTTTCCTCCCTGCTGTTTGCTGTCACAGTTTGTGTTTCTGTGGTTGTCTCTTTTTTTCCTGGTTACAATAAGGAAAGAGAGTGCAGATTTGATTCCTGGTGTATCATCACTCTACAAACAGAGCGACTTCGGCATCTGACCAGAGAGAATATTTACCTGTGCACTGTGACTCACTTGAACACTGTGACCTGTGCTCAGGCTGTGGCAGCAAGAGGTTGATCGTGCAGATTTGAACCGAGTGGAAAACATTTTGACAAGGATCAGTTTGTACCCTTGCAAGGTAGAAACCTTGGGGAAATCCATTAAACTACTGCTGTTTTGAAAATCTTACTGCTTGAAAAGGGAGCATTTTGTTCTGTGTAACCTGAACATGGTAAGCAGTGCTCTTGAGGTGTGGCATGCAGGAATGGTGGTGAGGAAATTCTAGGAAGAAGTTAGAATTTCTTTCCCCAACAGAAGGTGACTCAGAGGCTTGAAGAAATGGCCAAGGGTATCCTGTACCAGCCACAGTGTGTCCAACAAGATGAGGAGAGTGACACCCCCTCTGTGCTGGGCACTGCTGAGGCACCTTGAATCCCTCAAGACAAGACAAACTTCGAGGGGCTGGAGCATGCCCAGGGAAGGGAACAGAGCTGGGAAAAGGGTCTGGAGCTCCAGGGGCAGCTGAGGGAGCTGGGAAAGGGGCTTGGCCTGGAGAAAAGGAGGCTCAGGGGGGAATTTCTGGCTCTGCACAACTCCCTGAACAGGAGGAGGGGGTCAGGCTCTGCTCCCAGGGAACAGGAGGAGAGGGAATGGCCTCAAGCTGTGCCGGGAGAGGTTTAGATTGGATATTAGGGAAAATTTCTTCAGCTGTCAAGCATTGGAAGGGGCTGCCCAGGGATGTGGTGGAGTCCCATCCCTGGAAGTGTAAAAATATGTGGATGTGGTGCTTGAGGCTATGGTTTGATGGTGAGCAAGGTGGTGGTGCTGGGGTGATGGTTGGACTTGGTGATCTTAAAAGTCTTTCCAAACCTTAATGATTTTGTGATTGTGCAAATCATAGATGTCCTAGGTGAAGTAAAAATAGTAGTACACAATGTAACTCTGCAGGAATACTTCTGGCCTGCATATGACCTGCTACTGACCTGCTAGACAGCTGTTTCTTGTTGTTTGAAGGCTGGTTGGCTGTGGTGGTGGTGGTAAAGGGGCCTCACAGTGATGAGAACTTAACTGCAGAGCCAAGTGCTTGGATTAATTCTGATGGTGGATAGCAGCACATAAATAATTCTGTCCTTGGCCTAGCACCCATTCACCAGTGCAGCAAGGAACAAGGGCTGCTGTGAGCCTGAATTTTTCTGGGGCTGTTGTGTAAGTGCTTTTCCCATTGTCCATTTTGGCTGTGATCTATGGAGTTCCAAGGGCTGTGCATTTGGGGACACAAGGCATCACTCCTGGACCTCAGTTCAGTGCACAGGCCTGGTGGTAGAACAATGACATCCTTTAAAAAATTGTTTTGAGGACACCACTACCACTTTAAGGCTGGGATGATTTGTAATAAAGATTCCTATCTTTATCGGTAGATAAACTTATTTACAACCAGAAAGCTAATTTTGGCTGTCTTTTTTTCTTTTTGGAAAGCAGCCTAACGTAGGATACAATCCTGTTTAGCTTCCCTCAAAACAAGGTAGCACTTGCTACTTCTGCTCAGCTGAAGTCCAGGCCATCCTGCTTTCAAATACGGTCTGGACTTGGTATTATAACCATCAATATGCAGCTGAACAAACCCAGTAGTCACAATTGGGAAGACCATAAGTCAAGAAACTTCGTAATTTCAGGTCTGGTTTTGAGGATTACCCTAATTTGTGAAAAAGTTACTTACTGCAGAGTTAGTTTTGGTTTCCTTCCAAATCATTCTCTGTTCCATAATCTTACTGTAAAAGTTCTCAGAGAAGTAGATGTTAAAATGGTTAATGATTGGAATTCTGTATTAAGTTAGCAGAACCTTTAAAAGAGAATTTATATAGGGTGAATATTTCTGCAGCACACTTTTGGGCAGTTTTGGTCATACAGCCTTGGTGGTGATGGGCATTAGTGAATTCCAGAAGCACCATAACCCCCAAGTCTCTTTGTTGTGGTGATGCAGGGTGGTCTGTAATGATCCTGTGCCTAGCAAAATCACAGCAAACCTCCTGAATGGGACTCTTTTGCCTCCAGTTAGAATGATGTGTCTGCAAGGAATAGAGACATGGAGTTAAAAGTCTTGTTTAGGATGAAACTCAAGGTTTGGTGTCCACAGCTGAAGCTATGGAAGGCTGCTGGGGAATACAGTTTGTTTTGGCTCTCCTCAGACCTCGCTTCATTTGAATCTGTTGTTTCACTTAGAGTGCATTTCCATGTGATCTGTGCTGGACGGGAATTCCTGGCATTTCTCAGGATGTTTGTTTTTCCCGGTCACATTCCTTGTTTATCAGCTGAGCAGAAACAAACCATCCTGTTGGCTTCCCAGGGGCAGCCTAAGCTTCTGTATTTGTTGGATTTGTAGAAAATCCAGCTTCAGATGGTGGATTGACAGAATTGAAACTATCCTTAGAAACCTACTGAGGTAGAAATCAACAGACCAATATTTAACTGTGTTACAAAGAGTTCTGTCCCTGAGTAAAAACAGGAAGAAGCTTGGTGTATGAAGTTTACAAATAGTAAGAATAGGAGCAGGCCATGAGGAGATTTCCTGGTGAGGGTTTGTAGTTAATCGTGTCAATTTTAGTCTTGGGCCACTTCACGTCCAGTGTACTCCTGAGCTGTGAGAAAGGGAAAACCTTACAACACAATGTACCTGCCCTTGACAGAGGGCTGGGATTTCAGGTGTGTGAATGAAACAGACGCAAAGGATAATAGAAGAAATCCCTGGATCCTGTAAGAGGGCAGATTTGTGCTGCTGTGATGGGTGAGTGAGGGGCTGTGTGACCATTCTCCCCAGGTTCCTGCCCAGCACCACCCCCTGTGCCTGTGCAGACCTGGGGGGAGCTTTCAGGGATCAACATCGCATCCTCCAGACCCTTTGCAGTCGTGAATTCAGTCTGGTTTTGCTCTGTGTGAGGGGGAAGATGCCCTCAGGGAAGCAGTCAGAAGAGGTGTGGGAGGTCGGTCAGGCGATGGCTGGTGCTGTGACAGGTTGTGCACTCACACAAGGCCCTCTGGTTCCTTGCTGCTGCAGACCTGCCCTCAGCTGCGTGCTTTGCTCAAGGGACAAACACGAGGTACAAAGTGCTCTGGGTCTGTGCTGGCTGAGTGTCCTCAGTGTCAGCTTGAAATGGGTTGGTACGGTGCGAGTGGTGAGGCACAGGCAGCCCACAGAAGCTGTGGTTGTCTCATCATTCAAAGTTAGGTTGGACAGGGCTTTGATCAGCCTGACCTAGTGGAAGGTGTCCCTGCCCATGGCAGGGGTTGTAATGAGTTAATCTTTAAGGACTTTTCCAAGCCAAAGACATCACCCAGGCAGTGGGAACCTGGGGAGGATTCAGTCGTGGGCTCCTGGGAAGGTGGAGGGAGAAGAGGCCTCATTTCAGGTGTTTTGGTGTGAAGGAGTGCAGGTTTCCTGTGGGTAAATGGGAACAAGACCAGCTCTTTTGTACCGCAGTGGGAGGGCTGGGGAGGGAAAACTGCCTTTGTGGTCGCGATCCTGCCATTGCTTGAGCATGTCATCTCAACTTCAGTGGAAAATACAGAACCAGTGGCTGGCACAGTGACCAGGACCCCTCCCACACTACTATTTATTTATTTTGTGTTTCCCACTTCTTTCTCAGTTGGCTGAAGAGCTTTCCTGGTCACCCCTCAGCCACTCTCTGCTTGGCAGCTCACTTGGAGGAAGGAGTGCACAGATATCCATCCTCCCTCAAGCCTGGTTATCTCCATTTGCTGCTAGCTTGAGGAGGGTCAGGACCCCCAACAACCATCCTGTGCTTGGAGCGTCACATAAAAGACACCCCAAGGTGCCCTTTCCCTCTTCAGTGCCGTCCCTCCAGGTCTGGTGGTGTGCCCAGGCTGTGTGTGGCAGGTCGGGCTCTGTGCATGGGTGTACATGGAGGATGATCAGCCCTGAGCTTGGAGGTGCTGTGGTTGCTGGAGCCCTGGCAGGAGATCCAGGTGCCCCAGATGTCACAGGAGGTGCTGTGGATGCCTTACTTTTGCAACTGCCTTGGACTGAGCTGGGGAAGACCTTGGTATGAGAGCTGACTCTGTGTCACCATCCCCGTGTCCTAACACAAGCTGTGATTTGCTAATGTTGTAAAATGTAAAATCCTTTTCTTACAATATGTCATTTTTTTCTGTTTATTTCCAGATGATCTCAATATTTTGTGCTGACAAAAAGTTTACTTTATGTTCGTTGTCTCCCAGGTAAACGCAAAGCGCTGAAGTTAAATTTTGCAAATCCACCTTTCAAGTCCACAGCAAGATTTACTCTAAATACTTCTGGAGTTCCTTTCCAAAATCCACACATGTGAGTATAAAGCCAATGGCACAACTAATGGAACAACTTTGAAATGAACTAGCCAACACCCAGTGTTAGTTAAATGCAATTTGATTAGTCCAGTTATTTGTAGGTTGTTTAAATCTCTCAATTTGAGTCACTGTAAAAGATTTTTTTTCAGAATTAAAGAAAAGGTAAATTGGGATCTTCTTGGTTTACACTGGAGCTAATGCCTTCCAGAATTGATTGAATTGAGTGTTGTAGCTGATAATGCTAGATACACTTAAAATTAATGTCTAGACTGAGTCACTGTTGTTTTCCTATCTCTTTAATCAGTTTATTACTTTCTGTTAGAATTTCTTTTTTCTGTGTTACTTGTGAAAGCTATAACTGTGATAGAATTGTTTTCAGCACTAAAACAGACAAAGGTTGAGGATTGTCATTTTAGCACCAGGGAGATATTAGGGGAGTTATGCAGAGATTAGGTCTCAGTGCGTTTTCTAGCCAGTTTAGCCCCAGGATATTCCTGTCCAAAGTCTGAGAGCAAGTGTGGCATGGAGCTGTTCCTGACTCTAGTAAATACCAGGGTACATCAGCACCAAAAAGATCAGCTTTGTATCCTCAGATCCACCAATCTAGCTGGACAGTGCTACTCTGCAGCCGGTCCCTGTGGCAGGTGCAGCAAGCATGCAAAAGATGTCCCACATTTTTCTTCTCTAGGGTCTCAGGAGTTTTCTCAGTGTTAAGTCTCAGAAGGTGCACCTGCAGCCTCCCTGCTGCCTGGGCTCTCTGGAGTGTCCCTGTCATAGACTGCTCCTGCTTGGCTCTGCATGTCACTGCCTCTCTCCTGGAGCTCAGTGCCTTCTGCTTCCACAGGACATACCTGCTGGGCTCTGTTCCTGGGAGCTTCTTTATGCTGGGGATTTTCAAACAAGCTTTTATCAAGTTAGGAACGTGTTTCTGATGAGTTATTGATGGTAATTACAATATAGAGAAATTTTACAGAGTACTTTAGATGATTCTTAAAATCTTGAGTGACCTGTCCAGCAAGTCCTCCTCTTTCCTTCTCTCTCCTTTCTGAAATAGCATATTATTACTGGTTATAGAGCTCACATTTAGATATTCACTTTTGATGTGATATGTCTCATCACATCATCAAACTCTTGTAAAGATTTTCTGCAGAGCCCTTTCTGGGGCTCTTTCATCTCTCTGACCTTCTTAGTCCATTAAATAAAGGACTTAGTCTCAGTTAGTGAGTCCCCACCATCAGCCATCTATAGGCATTTGACTTTTCTGTGTTTATCTGTGCAGATTTCTGTCTTGGATTCACTGGAAGTCACAGTGGCTCCTGTCTAGCACAAAAGAGCTTTTGTTGTTGTCTATGACATCTTAAGTTTCATGTTTGTGCAAGTGATTGTCAACCCTGTCCAAGCAGGTGCTGCTCTGTCTCTGTGGGAGTGGCAGTTGTTGGCAGGGATTGGATCCTGAGCTGGTTAATGGTGTTACTAGGTCTGAGGGCTTGCAGGTGTTTTGGGTTGGATAGGATAGCTGTTCCAGTGCTAGAATTGATGGTGATGTGTCTGTGCTAAAGCTTTCTTGGGAGGCTGCAAGCTGTCATGGCCATTTCTGTTTGAAAGAGATGGATGCTGTTAGCTTGGTTGCTTTCTCTGTGGTGAGGCTGGCTGAGCTTGGATGCAGCAAATTGTCCTCGTGTCCTTTATGTGTCCGTAGCAGAGGCTGTTCCTCGAAAGCAGTGTTGACATCTTCAGATTGCACGCTTCTGTCAAGTGTTTGTCTCACAGCTGATGTATCTCTGTCTCCTGCCTTCTTCCCTGAGATGCTGAAATGACTTTTTCCTCAGTAGGCTAGAAACCTTTTCTAGACTTTGGATTTGAACTGGATATTTCAGACCTCCTCGCCCAGACGTGTTCCTGACACAGAGTGTGTTTCTGTTCACCGAGCCACTTCCCAGCCTGGTGGAGCTGAACAGCCTAGGTGTCCTCCCGAAATGAGCACTGGCTCCACACTGCTGGGGATTGTCCTGGACAGGCCCTCTTGGTCCAGATGGGTGGATCTGAAGATGCAGAGAGGTTAATTTTTCACATGAAATTTGGGGTTCTGTGGTGTGGATCCACCGATCTGGAGTGTCCTGTTGCTTCTGCCCAAGATGGTGTGTTGAGCAGCAGAAAGCGAGGCAGGGGTTTGGAAGGAAGGTCCGTTCTGGTTCTGTGACTGCTTGGGATGGAGGAGGTGTGTCTTGTTTGGTTCAGCTGGAACTTCTGCCACCAAATCTTCTCGAGAAGTGCAAGGAGATTTTCATCTAGGCATGATACGTTTCCTGCCTGTCTGTAGGACATCCAGCACAGTTGTAAACATAATTTTACACGTGACCTGTACAGGGTAGGGCAGGATAGAGCCTGAATTATAGACAGTAGCTGGGGAATATAATTCATACTTGAAAGGATGCAGTGTAGAGAAGAGGTAAGAGTTTTACTGATGACTGATGCCTGGTCAGAGTCAGTGAGGTTGTGTGATTACCACGCTATGCAGGCTGGGGAGCAGTCGAGGCTTTGGGGACCTGCCAGGTTAGCCCACGTCTCTTGTGAGTTCAGGCTGACTTTGTCACTTAGACCAGATTAACAGCTGCTAACTTTGTTTTCCCTGCAGCAGACGTTGCAGAGGCTGGAGGACACAAGCCATGGTTAGGGTGAGCTCTTCAAATTCTAACCCATTATACCAACTGGAAAGCATTCCACCTTTTACCTCATCTGTCCTGTGTCCAAGTAGGATTTAGGTCACAAACAAAATTAGATTACTCCGTTATCTATGTGGAAGCTTTACAGAGCTGCTTGCAGCTGGTTGCCTTTGCTAAAAGGAGATTCAGATCACACAAACAGGAGTGACGTGATGAGGTGTGACTGTGGTTGTGCATGGGAGGATTTCTGGCTGGGCTGTGCTGCCCATTGCTCTTGAAACCAAGATGGAAACCATTTGGCTGTAGATGAGATTTTTGGTTTTCTGGAAAGCTTTATGTTCTTGGGCTGGGATACCTGGATGTTGATTTAGAGGATTTAGATCGAGCTGCTAGCAAATAGACAAGCTCAGAGAATATTTGGCACCTGGTTGACAGCATGCTGCTTCTAGAGTGTTCTGTCTGCTGGCTGGGAAGTCTCTTGACTCTCAGAGTTGCCACCTCTTGAGAACCTGACTACCAGAGCATTGCAGTTTCATCTGGAAAGGTGACAAAATGAACTAATCTCTCTTAGTGTACAAACTTGATATTTGAAGTGTCTGCTATCTAACTGAACTCCAGTCTCCCTATAGCTTGTGAGTGTCTTCATGTATTTATTGGGACCTAAGCTTTCCAGAGCTGCCCCTGTGACACCTGGGAGAGTCACACACTTTCCAGAGAGCTGCCCCAAGAGTGTGTTGGATGTTCTACTCAACTGTCAGGGCTGGATTCTTTGAAAGCCAATGGAGGTCCAGTTTCAGGTCAGACTTTGCTGCTTCCTTTTTTCTGTAAAGTTCAGGGACTGTTATTCCTGGAAAAGGTTTTTTCTGGCCATTTCAAAGCCTCTTTGTTGCTCTTTTAATCTTCTCTTAGGCTTTCCCATACCCTTCTGGCATGTGGGGTCAGGTTCTGTAGCTGCACAGCCTGCCGCTGGTGGAGTTTTTTAGGAAGTAACCTGTTTCTACCATTTTTGACAAAAAACCCCCAAAACCTAAACCCCAAAGGGGAATATCCTAAACTGGGATGTTCCCTACTATTGGTGGGAACTTTCCTGTAAATATTTCTCTGTCTCTTCCTCATTTCTGTAATTGTCACTTCACATCTTTATTATTACTGATTTCTGTTACCTTTCTGCTGTATGATGCCTTCCTGTGGCAGGGAGTGCTGCCTGGAAGCCTTGGAGGCAGAATTCAGAGTCAAAGGTACCAAGAATTTGAACTTTTTTCTGTGACTGAATCTGTCTTGTTTTCTGAAAGGTGCAGAATCTGGATGTAATCACTTGTATTTTCAAGTCAGCACAACCAAAATGCAACCTCCAAGGCCTCAGCAGAGACATCTCAGTGTTTGAGGGAGCCTGTGGTAACCAGGCTTTCACTTTTCATACAAACATCACTGTCGGTTCAGTGTTGGAACAATTTTTCTTCTGTGATATTTTCATGAGCATTTTTTGCAAATTGATGAATTTTGCCTTGTATTTAACCTTCCTCTTCCTTCCAAGAGTTTACAAGTTCATCTGGCCACTTTACAAGTGATCTCTGCATGACAGAGATGATGTGGTCTGTAACACACTTGAGTATCTCTGGCTTTGAGTAGGTCACTGCTTCAGAGAAGGTGCTGCCAGAGTCAGTGTGAGATTTTCACTGAGTGTGCTGCTTTAAGGTCTGTTTTTTCTTTTTTTTTTTAACTTTCTAAGTTTTGGTATTTCTTAGGCAAATCCTCTCTGCGAAGGAGCTTTTTTGCTGTCTGCAGCTTCCAAATTAAACTTCTCTAGCAGCTTCCACATCCCCTGGAGCTTCACTGCCCTGGTAGGACTGTTCTCTTCTTTCTGTAAGGGCTTGATATCCCAGCACTCTGCTTCTGACTTTAGGCCTTCAGTGTCTGGGACCAAAATTTGGACCTTGTGTATCTCCATTCAGCTAATCCACATGAATTTTTCAAGAGTGCTGAGCACCTGCCTTCCTGGCCCCTGCAGGGACCTGCGCTCCTCAGAACTTCTGGAAACTCATGAGCCACCCTTGGGTGTCTAAATCAAATCCAGCCTGATGTTATGTAATGACCTGACTCCCATGGTTCCAAGTGCTTCACGGGTGCTGAGCAATTGAGCTGTGCAATTATAAATTGTTGCACAAATCTCTACATTCCCCATCCTGTGGATGGGAAGCTGGGACATGCTGTCTTTTGGAAGAGGCAGAGGTTAGGCCAGAGGCTTGTGATAGAGAGAGTTCAACAGTGATCTCTGATCTGTGATCCACAGTAGCTCCATGTTACCATCTGGGCATGGTTGGGAGCTGCTCTCCTGGTCCTTGTGCACACAGCTATGGTCAGAGCTGCTCATTTGGGGGCAGAATTTGGACCTTGCAGCCTTGACCCTCTGAGTGTGATGCATAACAGGATCCCCACCCAGGGCTCGGGGTAGGCCCGTCCCCTCCATGGTGGGAAGAGCAATGATGGGTGAGAGGATGGTGATGGTGGCAAGTCACCTTCCAAAGCTCTGAGACCTGGCCTGTCCTGCCCAGACAGGGACAGCAGCTGGGTGCTGGGGTGGCACAGGAGCAGTGGTGGCAGAGGCATTGGGTTATCCAAGATGGGAGGAGGCTGGAGGCTTCTATGCCTGTCCCTGTGGGCCCTCATGGCAACACAGCCATCTCCTTGGCCACTGAGCTGGGACACAGATGTCTCACACACCAAGGCATGAACATCTTGCAGTTCCTAATTCAAGGTGCGATGGCTGATGTTGGGCTGCCTCCTCAAGGCTGTTTTCCATGGCACGTTGGGCTAAAGAAGGGGGGATGGGGTAGTGGCAGAGCTGTGTTACCTGTAAAGGTATTTTTAATAGTGTCCTCACTTTTCCAGGGACACTAAGGTGGTGTCTGGGGTAAGTCCCTTAAGAGTAGTGGTTTTGAGTTGACTGCCAGATTTTTTGTACTGAGTTGAATGGTGTGGAGGGGGGTGAAGCATTCTGGGTCAGTGGAAATGAGAAAGGTAGAGCAATGAGCTGGAAATGTTCGTTTTCAAACTGAACTTGACTTCATTCAACATGAAATCTCCATCAGTGTGGCCTGCTGGAACACAGAGTGTCTGGACAGAAGAGCAGAGCTGGGGATGTCTCCCTTGGGTAGGAGTTTCCTACAGACTTTTCTTTTCATGCCTTGCTTTTGCTGAGCTGTGTTGCCTCCCCTTCATCCGGTGACATGGCTCCATGGGTGACCTGTGGTTGGCCAGGTCCTTCCCTGAGACACACACAAGGCACCATCCTTGACTCCATCCATGCTCGTGGCAAAAGCCCAGTGTTGGGCAGCCTGTGCAGGACCAAGCTACTGCCTTGGGGGTACCTGTCATTCTCCAGAGCCTGAAGGAGATCTAGGGATGACCATTTTGCTTGCCTAGTCAGCTTGGTTCCCAAAGCACAGGTTTATAAACCTGAGTGCAAGGTCAGTGCTTTGATAATACCTTGTGTGGTCTGCTGAGGAAGAAGATTTGGGGAAGTCTGTCATCCTGGCCATGAAGAATTGGAATTTCCCTCATTCTACTTGCTGTGCATGAGATGAGGGATGGTGCTGCCTGCCTTTGAAAGCAGTTCAGGGCTTCAAGCTATGGAAGATTTGGTGTGGTTTAAGAATTTTGGGTTTAGTAATTCCTCTGGTTGTGTGCTGATGGTTCTGAGGTAGCGCCGGGTCTGGCAGGAGCAGAGCTGTCCCATCAATGTTCAGCAGACCCCGGGACCTCCTGAGCTGCAGCACTCTTCAGACATCCAGGGGACACGTCTGCTCCTGGCACAGCTGCATAACTCACACCAAGATGTAACTGCTGCACTGCTTGTTTCAAAGCAGGGAAAGTAGGTTGAGGAGTTTCAGAGTTGGTATCAGCTCCTGCCTTAATGTTGTTGTGTTACCAGAAGCAAAATTTTCTCCTCTTCTTTCCTTCCCTTTGAGGTGCTGCATCCACTCACAAGGACAGCTGTATATGCTCTAGGAAAACTGGTTGTAAGTCTTGGTGTGTGGAGAGTTTGAAAGCCTTCAGGACACCAAAATACCTCAGTCTTCTCTGGAGGGCTCATGAGAAAGTAGGAGACCACAGCTACATTCATATTGGACTTTTCCATAAGTACCATCTGGATCTGTTGTATTCTCAGAGTATTTTAAAACTGGTGTGTTTGTCCCTTTACCGTTTTGTCTGGAAAATTCTGTAAGCTGTTCTAAAACTTGCACTTCATACTTCATAGAGGAGGTGAGATGTGATGCCATCTCCGAGCATTCAAATGGTTGGATCAATTATTCACCAGTAACTTTTTATGGTTAAGAGGTACAGGAGAGATCCAGAATTCCATTTGACAGCCAGAAGCTGCTAAAATTTCTCCCTTTCTCCCTCCTGCCATGAGCAGTCCTTGGCATTTGAGCTTTTTGATCAAAATGATCCCAAGCCACCTCTGTGTTTCGTGCATCCCAGAGTGTCCCAGGATCTCTGAGCTGAGTGCATTGCTGCTGTCCTGCCCAGGAGGGAACACTGGCTATCGCTGTGTCTGAGCTCATCAGTTTGTAAGGCAGGCTCTGAAAACCCATCAGATGGAACTGATTGCCATTAAAATTTCTCCAGGGAGCAGGAGATGCTTTTGCTCAGCTTTCTAAACCACCTGAGAGCATGGGATGCCCTCTTGGCTTTCTGTAGTTCCTTTCTTCTAGCCCCATGAATCTTTCTGAGCTTTTTTTTTTTTTTTTTTAATCCAAGGTCAGTCCATGTTCCCCCCTCTTCTTTGGGCAAGTGCAATATATGCTGGCTTCCCATGCAGAACGTGCTGGTATTTGGAGAGGAAGATGGGATGAAGTGGGATGTTATATGTAACATCTCTGAATAAATGTGTATAAATATATTTGTGTGTACACACGGGTTTAATCTCTACCCATTTTTTGGATAAATATCTTGTTCAATAATTATTTACAAGTAGCAAAGTAGAACATGGCCTGTGCATTGGGCTGAGCTTGGTGCCTGTGTGTCTCTGCTGTGCTGAGCAGCTGGTGGAGCTGGGCTCTGACCCTGAGGGGCTGTCAGCGTCACTGTTGATCTGAGAAGATCANTCTTTCTGAGCTTTTTTTTTTTTTTTTTAATCCAAGGTCAGTCCATGTTCCCCCCTCTTCTTTGGGCAAGTGCAATATCTGCTGGCTTCCCATGCAGAACGTGCTGGTATTTGGAGAGGAAGATGGGATGAAGTGGGATGTTATATGTAACATCTCTGAATAAATGTGTATAAATATATTTGTGTGTACACACGGGTTTAATCTCTACCCATTTTTTGGATAAATATCTTGTTCAATAATTATTTACAAGTAGCAAAGTAGAACATGGCCTGTGCATTGGGCTGAGCTTGGTGCCTGTGTGTCTCTGCTGTGCTGAGCAGCTGGTGGAGCTGGGCTCTGACCCTGAGGGGCTGTCAGTGTCACTGTTGATCTGAGAGGATCAGGCGTGGACCACCACAGTTTGTATCTGATGAACCCTTTGACTCCAGATGGAAAACCACATTCCTGCAGGAAACCCCTTTAAACCAGCTCTTGGAATAAATTCTGCTCATTGCTACTCTATGTACTTGGGATCCCACGTTTCATCAGAGCAGGAGAAGCACATCCTTTGTCTCTTCAGACTTTATTCACCACCTCATAGTAAAATGTCTTTTGTTTCCCCTTGGCTACGGAAAAGTGAGTCAACTCTTCTGCTTTGTCGGTTCAAACTGAAGGAATCAGTCATTGCTTTTGTCTTCTGTACACATCGAGGAATGGAGAATAAAGAGAGAAGAGTCTTCGGATACAGAGACTACATCAACCTCATGAGTCTCTGTTGACAACTTCTGTCCTCATTCTTTGCACAAATGAGTGACTTCCAGTGTGTGCCGTGGAGGATGTTGGGTCTGAAAGGACAGGATGCACCCAGCTGTTGAAGAGAGTGGTCATGGAAAGTAACTTGTGGTGGACAGGATGGATGTGATGGAGGTGAGGGTTGGCCTGTGGGACTGAACTGGTTTTGCTATTCTGCTTGTTTGGAGAACAGGCTTCTGAAAGGGACTTAAATTATCTGAGTTTGCCGTGTATTGTGTCTGTGAGAACTACAGACATCCTTGATATCTGGTGGATGTTCTCGCCTCATAGCACAAACACCTTTCCATTTTGGGAAACTTCAGTGAAGGGAGAGCAAATCATAAAATCATAGCATAAACTGAGTTGGAAAGGACCCACAAGGATCATTGAGACTCCTGGCCCTGTACCCTGCAAAAATCCTGCCCTCTGCTTGCGAGTGTTGTCCAAACGTTCCTTGAGCTCTGGCAGCCTTGGGGCTGTGGCCATTCCCTGGGGAGCCTGTTCAGTGCCCCACCACCCTCTGGGAGAAGAACTTTTTCCTGATACCCAACATAAATCTAAATGGCCAAGCCGTTTCTCCAGTGGATTATGGCAATGCTGAACACTCTTCTTTGTTGAGCCTGTTTTAATTCCTTCCTTCCTCAGATAAACTTGGACTAAATCCAGGTGAGAAGATGGTCCTTCATGCCTGGCGTAAACGGTGCCTTTGCAGAGACAAGTGATTGAAAGTGATTGTTTCTGATATCTCTTGCTCCAAGCAGTGTGAAGGTGGTTGTCCTCTCTGAGGAGCACAGGAACTTTGCTATAAGGCAGCTTGTGTTCTTTTCTCTCTGATATTCTAGATGGGTGTTTCACACCCACGAAAAAGGGGAAAGGTGGTTGTCTAGGAACATTGGTTTAGCTCCTTACAGCACCCTTAGTTTTCTGTGAGCATTCTTGCAGAGCTTATAGCAAAGCAGCTCTTGGCTCTGAAGGGTCAGGGAGAGCACCATGCCCCAGCAGCCATCATGGAGGAGCCCAGCATGGAAAATCTCACCACACTACTGGAGCCTGGGAATCTTCACCTGGTATGCACAAATATTTTGTCTTAGACAAGGGACGTTTTAAATAAAAGTCAAGTTTGGTCTACTTGGTCTTGTTACGAGCTCTTTTGGTCACCACACTGAAGTAGCTGCATCTCTGAATAAGCAGTCTCTGTCTTGCAGTCAGGTGCTTTCTGTCTCCCCATCTGTCCTTGTCTGCCACAGAAAGAAATACATGACCAGGTGCATTCTTGGCAGTGAATTTCAGGTTATTTCAGGCTGTGATGCAGCCCAAAGTTTGTGGGATATTGTTTGGTGTATTTCTTTTAAATCCCAAAAGAGAAGCTGGACTTTTCCAGACTTGGATTGTAATTTTTTTTGTCCTACAGAAGTTCAAATTAGAAAAATCACTTCTTTAGAGCATTTGAAACTAAACTATTTCCCATGGTTGAATTAGCAGTGCTCATTATCAGGCCCTCTCAGGTGGCTCCCACAAGGAGCTGAGCAGAGCCCCTGATTCCTTTGCTGGCCATATATATGTCCATGGCTGCAGTGGTCAGTGGTGCAAGGATCCAGGGCTTGTTCTCCACACAGTGCTTAGTAGAAGTCCATCTCATGCAAGCTCCTCCAACTGCTCTGGGATAACAGGTCCTCGTGTTGAGAAAGATTTCTAGAGCTGGACAGCTGGAGGGACTCTGAGATCCAGAATACACATTTTGTTCCTAGAGAAGTCTCATAGTGCAGAGTGGTGATTAACTCTTGTCAGTGTAGGGCTCTGGAGGGAATAAGTAAGGATGTAGTTGTTCAATTCATTCAGACTTATTTGGGAGAGGGGATCTGATGAATGGCAAGCCCACCTGGGAGAGACCACCAGTCCTAGATTGGTGGATTCAGGATGGAAGCTCGATTTTTAATTTTTTTTAAGGGAAAAATAGTTGTTAGTAAGATCTGCCTTAGCACAAGGAAAGCAGAGCAGGGATGGTCAATGTGCCTCGAGGGAAGTAGCACGTCACTAACATACAGATATTTGGCTAATAAGTTAATAATGCATGTTTCTAATTGTAGTAGTTGGAAATAAGAATTCTCATTGCTGTAAGAAAACAAATTGCTTATAACTTAATATGTTAAAATGAGTTCAAATCGTCGGGTGCCGCTTTGCCCCCAAGGAGGGGAAGTTGCTTTGCTGGAAATTGGAAGAAAAAGGTCTGGCTGTGATTTGTGCCACTGAGTGCTCAGTGGGCAGTGTGACTAGCTGAGTATTGTGTTGTACGTTATTGTGTCATGTGATAACAGCACCATGTTTTCCTGTCATTTCCACAACTTTTCCTGGCTGAAGTGACACACAAGCAACCCTGGGTAGTAATCACATTGTCCCGTTCAGTTTCAAAAGGAGAGAAGCGGACCTCATCCAGAAACTTTCCAGCAGGCTACAGTAAGCTTTCCTGTCTGTTAGCCATTGTCAAATCTTCTCCATCCCGCAAAAATGGCATCTCTTAAAGTAATGAAATTGTCTCAGAAATAGTGTCATTCCATCGGGTGATTGCTGTGTAATAATGATTTTGCAAATTATTTATGATCTGTATTGAGGTTATTTTGTTGATTCTTATGGCTATGCTCATGTCTCTGTTTGCTGTTCTCTCTCAGGGAGCTGCCCATGACTCAGGAGAGGAAATAAAAAGAATCGGCATTCTCAGAAGGGTTGTTTAAATCAATTAGCTCAGAGTTTTCCAGTATTATCCTGAAGTTCTTGAATCCAGTTTAAGCTTTGAAATTCCAGCAATGGTGGGTTCAGTGAATGTGCTGCAGTCTGGCTCATGACCAAGTCAAAATGAATTTGAGATCAATGTGCTCAGTTAAATTCACCTCAGTCTTGACCACGATGGGTGGAGAGCTTTCCTCCATGTCAGGGTGTAGGGTTAATTAAAATCCATTGTAACTCAGTATTTTACCAGGGGAGTTTAATACAAAATGTTGACATTTTAAAAGCCTCAGTCAAGCCCCATTGAAGCCAGGGAGACTCTTAGCAGCCTTGAGCACGTGCTGGGCTGTGGAAGGGCTGTGCCATCTTCCACTTTTTGCTATTATCTTTATTTTAACATTTTGGAGGAGCATAAAAAGCCAGAGCAGGGCTAGGGAGAATTTCAGCCTCTCGGTCACAAGGAAAGGAAGCAAATGTGCTTTGCTTTAGTCTGGGTAGGTCACAGGTGCAAAACTATTTCCTTTGCCACATTTTCTGTATCTCTTCTTCACGTCTAGGAATATGTTCCTAAATATAATGAAGCCTCAGGACAGCTTACATGGATCAGAGCCAACCCAAATTTGTTCTGCCCCTCTTGCAAGGATGCTGTTTGTTTATGAAAAGCAAAAATTTCTTCTTTTGAGAATGCAAAAACTTTGTGACAGCACCAACATTTCCATCCCTCTAGGAAAAAATCTGGAACATTTCTTCTGGAGACTTTTTCTAGTGAAATTCAAACTAGGGTTGATATGGTATTAGCATTGGCCTGTAGGGTCTGAAAACGGTTTTAGAAATGACACAGACTTTTAGATAGAAGAAACAAAGCTCTCTAAAACCTCTCCAGGCTGTCTGAGAGTCTTGGTAGGAACGTGTCAGCCACAGTCCTAAACCGTGTTTGTACTCTGAAGTTGCACAGTGTCGTTTGAACCCTGCAGTTTGCCTGGAAACTTTTGTGTTAGGATTTACATTTTAGCTTTGGCTGATGGACCACAAATCAGTTCTTAAAATGTCAGCCTTTTTACCAAACCTGTGGTGAATTAGAATATATTCTCGTTAACCCTAGTGAAAATAGGAGCTGTAATGAGAGACTTCTGAGCAGAATCCAGCACCAGGCAGGCTTGGGAAGCGCAGCTGGTTCGCTTGGATCTTTTTGCTTCTGCAGATTTTATTCACGTCAGCTGTACCATCGAATATGTCAACTTTTGGGCTTCTTTGAGTCCTGCAGAGCTCTCAGCAAAGTGACACAGAGGAGGTAGGCAGCTACCTACAGCATCTTTTTGGCCTTGCTTCATGTCTGTTGACTTTCAATTTTTGCTTAAAAAAACCCACCACCTTTTCTCTGCTTCTTTCAACAGTCCTTCTTTTTCATGCCAAGGAAATGCTTGTTTTTAAAAGTTGTGGCCTCCCTGCAGTCAGTTGTTAACAGCAAGGCTCAGGGAACTTTCACAGCCTGTCTGGGAGCTTCCCAAGGTCTCCGTGGGTCTCCACAGGAGATTTTGGGGTCCTCTGGCCATCCCAGATTTTTCCATGTGTGCCCAGCTGTGCAGCTTGTGGCCAGCAGCCTCGTGGCCGTGCCGGGCGCAGCGGTGCCTGGCGCCAGCGCCCTCCCGCCTCCTGCCAAGCTGGACACAGCTCTGACAAAGGACAACTGTTTGGAGGAGTTGTTGTCTTGCTTGGTGCTCCTAATCCCTGGAATAACTGCTGTGACAAGCATAGTAACCATCTGCAGCGGGACCGACACATTGGTGCCTTTCAAGTGCAGGGATCGCAGCCACCTCCTCAGCCCCTTTTTTTCTTTGCTTTTCAGAAATTTTCAAAAGCAAGATGGGGAGTTAGAAGCTCAAGCCCTGGATGAGTTGTCAGGAGCTGTAGTCACTCTAAGGTGCTTTTGGAAATGCTACTTTTAACTGTTTGAAGAGTGTCTAGCCCACTTCAGCTATTTATATGATATTTTTATATCATATACGAAGCCCCACAAGTCCATCTTACACATCCTGGGCATTTGGACAATATATGTCCAATTTTGCCCAACATTCCCAGCCTTAGAGAAGGTTGGATTGCACAGCTTAAAAACAAAATGGTAAGAGAAGGCACATGTCTGTTGACTTTTGTGCAAACTCTGATGTGCACAAATCCCAGGGACTGGGCACTAATTACTTTTTTACCTTTACTAGACCCTGGGCTGTGTGGTTGTCCTGCTATTCTCTGAAGCAGGCTGCTGTAGTATCCAGAGCACCAGGATGTAGTGCAGGGTTTAGGCAGGCTTTTTTGTATTTGGAGGCATGTCTACCCTATGGATTTCTGTCCTCATACATCTACAGCAGTGTAAACATACAGATAGATGTCCTGCACTGACGATTCAGTTTTTATTGCCTCACTCAGATTTACATCAAAAATTTCCCAATTTAGATCAATGCAGTGAGTCTGTGTTCTAGATTTGCATTTTTGAGTTGCTTTCTTGGCATGGAAGTCTCTTGGAATTTTGATTTACACTGAAAAATTCCTGATACAAAGTGTAGGTTTTTTTGACATTAAAAGCAATTATTGCATTCTGGTTACAATTCTTGAGGAGGGCCATACTGCTTAAAGGAAAACTGCCCTGCTTGCATATGGCAAATCAGCTAAATGAGCAAAACCTCTATTCAAGTATCTGTCACTCTGTCAAACTGGTAATTTGGTTATTTGACCATTTCCCTGGGTATTTGAGAAGAGCTAAGCAGGAGCCGTGGTTGCGAGACAAGGCAGATGGCATCATAAATACATAATGGAAATGAAGCCAAGCTCCAAGACGGAAGGGTTTGGGGGTGGATGGGAATGGTCTGGCTTGATCCAAAGCCCTGGAGAGCTGCAGAGCCCTCGGTGCAGCCCTGGGGAGGAGGGGATATTCCCCAGCTCCCACCTTCTTCCCAGCAGCTTGAGGCGCCATCCTGCAGCTGCGGAACAATGGCCCAGATCCGCTTTCACACCGCAGCTGGGGACACACAGGCTGCTTGTGTGGCAGGAGAATAATCAATTCCAATTCGCTTTCTCTTCTGGTGTAGGGTCAGGAAGGCAAGGTTTCCTAGCCTGAAAAACAGAGGGAGGAGAGGAAAAGGGATTAATTGCTTATTTGAATTAATTACCTCAATGTTTAAATTTTTTAACTCCACGAGAACTTTAATATGAAATGTTTTTTCAAACAACAGTTGAAAAAGGAGCTCAGTCAGTGAAAACTCAACATTTCACCTCTGCCGTTTTTCCTCTGCTTTTTTGAAGAGAATTTAGCTCTCAAAGATCATGCTCCTTCATGCCCACCAGCTGGCAGGAGGTGAGGCAGGAAATGCCCGTTTGTCTGTGCTTCCTTGGCATGGTGCTTCTCACCTCCCTTCCTCCCTCAAAACAAGAACTATTTTTATGGCACTGACAAAACAGGATGGTGAAGCAGTTAGACAGAAACCAGTTCAGGAGCTCCCAACAGAAGCTGTCTGTGAGACACTTGGCACATGTGGAGGTCATGTTTCTTTTCACTTTTATTTCCATTTCTTTTTTCCTCTGTTCTTTTCTTTTTTGTCATTTTGCTGCCTTTTTTCTCATTCCTCGCTTTTTAGTAAGCAATTTCCATGGAGAACCTCACTGAATGCAGGGTTTGTTATGCACAGAGGCTCCGAGATGGCATCCATCCCACCTGTGCTGTGTTGTAGCCCTATCAGATGGTTTCCCAAATCATCCCTAAGTGCAGTGTAGGGAATAGCAGATCAAAATCTTGATCTGAGCAGGTTAGAAAGCAGGGAACACCATGGCAGACACAGCCCAGCAGTGGGGAGAGAAGCTGCTCCCAGACACTTTCATCAAACGGGTCAAGGGTTGAGGACATGCAGCTGCTCCAAATGCGGCAGCAGTGACCCAAAGTGCAGCAGAGGAAGCCATTTGAGCTGTAGCTGCTCCAGTCAATTGGCCTTTTGCCCTCTCAAAACCTGGGATCCCAATAAAACCCCAGCACGGTTGAATCCCCAGCCCAACCATGGGTCCCCCTGGGTGGTGTTTGCAGCTGCTGGTGACCAACATGGGATTTATCAGCGTGGAATCGGCTGTGACCTGTTTATTCCTCGACTGATAAACCCAATAAGCTCCCTATGTTTGGTCAGATCCTCCCTGTGTATTCTGCTCGTTGGGCCAGACCCTGGACAGGCAAGTGGGGGCTGGATCAAATATCCAGTGAGTTTGATAGATCTCTCCTGTACACAGGGTGATCACAACTACTTGTGTGCTTTAAAATCCATGTGAGATCAGTGTGCCCTGCAGTGGGAGCTGTCTGCATTGCTCTTAATGCATCTTGAAAGTGGAAAATGTGGGCTTTTCGCTTACTTTATGACTCAAGAAGTGTGAATCAGCTAACTAACTAATGAAAAACTGAAATTTTGCATGGTATTTTAAGATGAAAAATGTTGCAAATACTTGTGCGTTTCCTGCTAATTCAATGGTAGCATTGCTGCATGTGAATGAGCCGTTGGGGGCACCTTTGAGCTCTCTGTTCACAAATTTTGGACATTCATCTACTCCTTACCTGGGCAAATCTTGGTGGCTTCAGTAGGGGCAGGGTTTGCCTGAGAAAGTTAATTTAGGTGCTTGGTGAAGACACACCTGAACAGGCAGATGTTGTTTTCATATGTCACAACTTGTCTTGGTTTTTGTAAATTACTGGCTCTTTATTTGGTTTTGGAAAAATTAAATGATTATCTAAATGGATTGGATTTTGGGGGTTTCGGGTTATTGTCATTTTTAATTGCAGTTTTCCATTAAGGGCAAACTTTTCCTAAAGCCTCACTGGTTCACCCAGAAGAGCTTTGCTTGTATTGATAGAACCCCAGCTGGATGGGAGGCAGGTGCTGGGATGTGGTGATGTAGAGCAGCAGGAGCTTTGGGGAGATGGGGCTGGGAGTGCTCTTCAGGCTCTTGGTGCTGCATGTTACCAGATCCTGCTCACAGCCTGATGTATTTTGTGCAAAGTAGCAAGAACTGTGTAAATGAGTGCTTAGAATGACTCTATGAGACATATTGAATTTTATGCTGCAGCTGGAGAAACTTATCCTTAATTGAAGCTGTGGGCAAGTGTATGTCATTTTTGATTTAACATTTTCCCTCACCCCTCCACCCCCCACCCCAATCAAAATCCTTCGTGGAGTCAGATTGTTGCTGTAGCTTTGTGAACCCCTCTCTTCTAATGTTTAATCAAGTGCTGAAAAGAGACATTTAAAGACTATTTAAAATGTGGAAAAATTGCTTCCCAATATTTTTGACAGAGAGAGACTGAGAACACACAGCATTGAATCATCAGGAAAATTGAAGATTTCCCCTGAGCAACATTGGGATTTTACAGCAGAGGACTTGAAAGACCTTGGAGAAATTGGACGAGGCGCTTATGGTTCTGTCAACAAAATGGTCCACAAACCAAGTGGGCAAATTATGGCAGTTAAAGTAGGTGATGCCCATCCTTACATTTGTACTTCAGTCCGTTGGGATGCCATGTGATGGAGAATTAAGGTTCTTCCATCTAGCACCCATTTACTGCTCTGTTCTATTTATTTCTGGTGTAAAGGCTGCTGTTTGCTGAAAATACAGTGTATAATGGGCATGTTTTCAGGTGATTTGTGAAGTTCTCCTAATTGCTGTGCCCTTTTCAAAATGTCTATCAGGAGCCTGCTGTTCTGAGGGGATCACACATCTCTGGAGACTGATGATGGGGCACGGGCCTTTCACCTCTGGGTCACTGGTTCAGGTACAGCCTAGGCTGGTGGTAGGCACAACTTGACATCTCATAGCTTCTTGGTGTCTTGTGAAATAAGGTAATGGCTTAAAATCAGCTGTTTATGTCAGCATGTGCCATGATGTGGCCTCGCCAGGAGGAGCTGGAATGGAGTGGATGTCTTCTAGGGAATGTTGTGCTCTTGCTGATGTATGATGGAGTGTCTGCTTTGTGCTTACCATGTCAGACTGTCCTGGAGGTGGAAAGTGTAGCAGGATTCTTGGCTGTCCATTTTCTACTCTATGCTACCCAAAACCTCCCATTAGAGCCAGGACCAGCCTCCTCTCCCAGCTGAGCAATAATTTTCTGTCTTGCCACAGCAGTGCTACTCACTGGGCATCTTGGAGGAGCTGCTTGTCCATGGAGGTGGGCAGCAGCTGTTCTCTGTCTCTCTGGTCCTTTCCTTTTCTCACTGCAAGTTGCTAATGACATCTATCTTTTAACTCTGTCGATGATATCAACTCTAAGTGCTCTCTTGGCTCCCAGGAAAAAGCAGAAGTGAGCTACGCAGGAGTCTGTGTTGCTGTCTTTTCCAACCCTCTGTCTTCTTTGGAATATTCCCTGATCCAATCTGGAAACATTTGCCCCTGCTGGTCTCACATGCCAGGCAGACATACCTCAGCCCTAGCTCCAGTTGCTCTGAATATAATTCCTACCTGTCTCTAGTGTGTCAGGTTACTGGAGGAACCCCCATCCATTGATCTTCTCCAGTAAATACTGACTTCCTCACAGTGGTGGGATCACTGGTTACGTCTCTTGAGTGTTTTTTATCACCCTGCAGTGCTGTTTCAAGCTGGGTTTGAATCCTAAAAGTCTCCAGTGGAGCTAGAGGTTGCCTATAGCTGAAGGCTGGTTTCTTTCAGTTGCCTTTGGTAGAACTCAGGGAAGTAGTTTGCAGGTGACAGGTTGAAAAACACTGGTGTAGTGAAATGATTCTTGGACGCCTCCATCTTCTCAGACTCCAGGTGTGTGACCTATGTGGCTGTAGTTTTGCTCAGGGTGTGAGGGGGGCACACCCCCAGAGCTGAGGGGCTGTTTCCTGGAGCTCTGCGGTGGCTACAGCCATGCTGAGAAGAGCACTTGGTTGGATTAGCTCGTGTCAGGGAGGTGATGTGCCTGCTGGCACGAGGGTTCTCTTGTCCCACACTGTTTGCACAAGGGCTTTTCAGCACCCTAGGTGAGCCCATCGAGGGCCTGTGGTGCAGGTACAGCCGTGTGGGAGGCAGAAAGCACCAGTTCTGTGCCCTAGAAGCACACGGCTGGAGATGGCATGGTGCAGCACGTTGAGCTGGCTTTCCCAAGGGATGAGGTGTGTTCTGAGCCTTGAGGGCTCCCTTTTAAACAAGTAAATCCAATCTGTTTACAGTGACTAAACTGTGAAATATTAAAGTTGTGGGCTGGGCCGGTGCCACCTTCTTTTCTCTGACCCTATTTCTTTTGGGTAAGCGTGGCTGGGCCTGCTGGGGAAGAAAGGTTGGAGGGTTTGGGCAACAGCATCATTTCTAAAACAGTAGTGGTAAGCGACTATTCTGTTTGTCCCAGTCGGGAGAAAACATAAAATTGAGCAAAGGAAGACCTGTGGGTGGAACAGTCAGTGAGGCCTCCAAGGCAGCAGCACCATTCCCCAGACTGGATGGTGCAGTTCTTTCAGATGAGGTTTCAGGATGGGGCTGAGCTTGGGCTAGTGACTAGTTCATCCCACAGTCCTCAGATTTTCCTTTTTCTGTCTCCTGATGCTTTTGGGGCAGCCATGGTTGTGCATTAATCTTCTGCTCCTCCACTAACTTAATCTGTCCATGTTGGGAACTGTTCCCTTCCTGCTCTCTCTTTCCGTCAAGCTTTGTGGTCTCTTCCCCGTGGAACTGTTGCCTTCAGCCATGTGTTCTCCTTCAGCATAAAGCTCTTCTGTAAGAGAAGTTTGAGAAGGGAAATCGTGTTTTGTGAAGATGTGTCAGTTTAGTGAGGTCTTGGCTATGACCTCAATGGCACCTGCAGCTCTGTGGTGTGGCACGGTGCTGGGGGCAGTGACAGGATCCCCTCAGAGCTGGATTGTGGAGCCAGTGCCTGGTTATTTGGGTGCTTCCCCAAGAGCAGCACCAGTGCAGCAGGCCAAGCATCCTTGGAAGGACATCCAGCAAAAGGAAACAGCTTTATGGAAGCTGCAAGCCAAAAGTTGACTGTTCTGTACTGCTCACTAGATGCAGAGAAAATTGCTACAGGGGCCTGTCCCAACTACTCCTCCATCCTTCTCTACCACTCCCCAAATTTCCACTGCCATTGCTGCAAATTCCCAGCACGGTCAGGAAATTCCTACCCCACTTCTGGAAGGGCTGTATCCTGCTTGCAGCTACCATGACCAGGCTTGTCACCACATTCTACCACAAGGAGATTCAAATCCTCCTTGTTCTGCAGGTGTGCAGCTTGAAACATTGCTCATTTCGCATTGCTGGAGTCTTCCTCTGGCTGAAGGCAGCTCCTGCTGTGCCTGGGCACCTCTGGTCACTCATCCTGCTCCCCTCAAATGCTGTGGCTGCCAGAGCATATCTTCAAATCCTGTTCCCAGCTCCTTTCTCTTGCTTTTTGTAGCCTGTCCTGTCTTTGCCCAAGGATCAGTTCCTTGAAGCTTCCCAAGCTTTTCCCTGCTTGGTGCATGTGGCATCAGTGCCACAGGGCACACGGGCTCCTGTGCCCCCAGGGCTCCCCCAGCACAGCCTTTTTTGCTGCACATTCAGTTTTTCTTACCACTGAAGGAAAATAATTCCTCAGGGCTGAAATATCACCAAAATAACTTGAGATCTGCACATGGAGACACTGCTTTCTTTCCTTTTTCCCTTTAACTCTTTTTGGTCTATCAGCCCATGGGTCCTGGCAGATGCAATCCTGGCAGCTTTAATGAGTCTCCTGGCATGGGCAGGGCTGCCAGGCCCTGGGTGAGTCAGGCTTTTCATCTGTGCTCCAGTCAGTAGAAAAGGAGGAAAACGAGCCTGAAATGAGCCTTGTTATGTCTCTGGCTAAATCCACTGCAGCAAAGTTTCAGCTGGTGATGCATGCCTGGGATGATGAGCTCTTGTCCTCAGTCCTGCTCCTCCCTCTCCTTTAGCTTGGGTCATTCTCTGTGAATACTCCTTTTCAATGACAAAAGGACATTCTGAACCTTTTCGGGAGTAGGCTGAAGGCTGGAGTGGGCTGCAGGAGCAGAGTCCTGGTCCTGTTGCTGCCACCTGCAATTATTTGTGCGTCCCTTATGTTTTCTGCCACAGAGAGCTGCTTCCTAGAGTGATCAGGAGGAGGGGGGGAGGGGATGAAAGACGGAGGGATCCAACTCAAGAGGATTTGAGTTCAAGCCTTTCTCATTTTTGCCCCTAGAAAATGTTGAATTATGTTTTCCTGATCCTCCAAATCTTTATTTACAAATAAAAACCAATCCCTTCATTCTTTAGGTCGCTTCCTTTCAGATCTTCCTGAAGATGCACCTTTTTACTCTGGGTCAATTGCCATCACAGTCTTCCTGTCACTGAAATACCCTTTTCATTTTCTTAAGGATTTTTTGGCATATAAGGTCAAGACTCTTCCAGGTGGGAAAGAGAACAGCCTAGTTTTGTCCAGTGCCAGAACTGGCTATGCAAACCAATAAATGCAAGGCCAGTTTGTATACTGAATCCTCACCTTGTCAGATTTCTCTTCCTGGCTCATTTTCCTGGGAGAAATCTCATTTCCTGGCTAGTGTGTGTCTGCTGCACAAGCTCTTTGTGATCTTAACTGGTTGGGCTTCCAGTTTTACCCCCACTATCCTTTGATTTTGCTTCTGGTTTCTTGTTTTTGTGTTAGTCTGGTTTTTCCCAGTCTGTGGCAGTCCATAAGTGACTTGTGACCATTGTCCTGGGCTTCCCACTTTGCAGAGAACCCTCGTTCCTCCTCGGGATCTGCTCCAATGCTGTCCTGGTTTTGTCTGAGAGGCTCCACAGTGTGTGCAATTCTCCAGCCCTTTTTGTCTTTGCCCTCCAGCATCACCACATGATGTTGTCTCAGCTGCTCCAGGGACTGTGCCTCTTGTTCTGTGAGGGTACCACAAATTCGAGGCACATAGAGAAGCCCCATTTATTTGGATGAAATGTTTTCTTGGGAAACTCGCCCAGCTGCTGGGGATGTGTAATTTCTGTCCTGAGGTTTCCTTCTGGCCCTGGTGATAGTTCACACAGAAAGGTTGCTTTAAAAGATCCCTGGAATATGAATGAAAAAAAAAATATAGCCCAAACTGGAATGAAAGCTGGGGAGCATTCTTCCAGTTAGAGGAGGATGCTCTGCTTTGCACTGAAATACTGTACGTGGTGTGGGTTTTATTAGCCAGGGTACTTCACAGTGCCTCTGGAAGGCTGGGAAAGCTGCTTGTTTGAAAAGTTCATAAAGTGAATAAGAGCATATTTAAAATAGTCAACCTTTGATGTGTTGGGTGGCTCCTGTGCTGGTCAGGAGCCTAAACACAGCAGTGGTGTCCTGAGCGTCTGGTGTTCCTGGCAGTGATGTCTGAACCTCAGGCTCAGGCAGGAGATCTTCACCTGCTCCTCACCTCTTCTGCCCTGCAGCAGGGAACACCTTGGACATCTGGGGTTCACCATCAGCAGCTTCTCCCAGTTTGGTTTCAACCAGTTCAGCTGGCTGAGAAATACATCACCAAGAGATGAGTGGAGCGGTTTGGTTGACCTTTAAGCTTCTTATCATGGCCCCATGGAAGCATCTTGCACTTCTTTTTAGTTGAATTATTTTTCTGTCAGGAATGGTTACAGCTGGGAGAGTAACCCAGCTGGGGGAGAGGGTGGTTTTGTCCACAGTGTTCAGTTTTCCATTCCCTCAAAAGAAAATGATTTTCAGCTGTAGGCCAGAATTTTCTGTGTCTTCCAATATCCTCAGCCTGGCTGACTTAGTCCCACTGCAGTATTGCCTAGTCCAGCCTCCAGTTACAGTCACTGTCCTCAGCCATTGTTGCTGCCTTCCTGTTTTCTGTTTCATTTTACAATATTTTTGATGTGCTCTACTTGTTCTCTAAACTTGTCCTAAGGAAATCACAAGTATTTTCAAGATCAGTTGGGTAATCAGAGGTGTCAAACCCGTGGGCCCATAAAAGATCCCTGTTGTTCCTGGGAAAGCCAGTAAGCCATGGAGCTGTTCCTTGTTCCGAGCACAGCGTCTCTTGTACATCATTTTGGTAGTCAGTGCTTATTCTCTCACCCACAGCTTCAAACCAGAAATTCCTCTCTGACTTTCTCAGGTTTCTAGATGGCAGTCTCACAGCTGAAGGAGGTTGCTAAGTATCAAATGCCCCTGAGAGCAGAAATTTAACATTTATTTATACCTCCATGGTCCCTCCATCCTTTCCTGGATGCCTGATAGCATAAAGGCCCATCAGAATAATACATTAGATTATTTAGCTCCATCCAGGGGCAAATTTCCCTGTCCTTCCCATGTCCGTATGACTTCCAAAGAGAAGTCTTAGGGTTTTATTGCCAAACCATCATTGTAATTCTTCACACAGTTGAGTGACACCTTCAGAATTTTCTGTTTCAGTCATTTGTTTAGGTCTGCTGGCTGAGAGTTGGGGAAACCAGTGTTCCCAGTCCTGCTGGTAAGGTAGCTGGGGAGGGAGTCGATGAGTAGGAGCTAAAAAGGAATGTGAGATAGAGTTAGAGCCTCATCACAGGAGGTGGGAAAGTAGTTGTGATCTAATTCAGTCAGCATTAAATGTATTTCAGATGGGGAGATAGGTATTCCCATCCTCAGCAGTGACTGGACAAACCCTCTTTTTGCTACTGGTTTGTTGTCCCAAATCCCTCCCATCCCATGGAAGGACTGCTTCTCCCATGGCACTGGTGTGCTGAGCTTTCTGCTGAGGACACAGGGGAGCCCCATGCTCTGGGCAGTTCTGGATTGTCTCACAGCTCAAGGAGTTGAGTTTCAGTTTAGTGTTTACAGCTTTTTTTTTTCTTTTCCTTTTTTTCTAGATTTTTTTTCAACCAGTCACTTTACACTGCACCTGAATCTTTCTGTGTGCATAGTGGGCCGGATGATGTCCCTTTTGTTTTGGGTCAAGTTTCTGGAATCTGCCTGGTTTTAGGTTTCAGGGTGGCACAGTCCACAACACAGACTGTGCTTTTGCTGTTGCTGCTTCTCAGAGCATGGCTTCAGAGCTCTTCTTCCTGGTGTTGGAAGGCTTTGTCCTAACCTGTGTTTGAATAAAAAGGGCTGGAGAATTTTCTCCTAGAGGATTTGACAGTTTAAATTGGAGGCCAACAAGGAATCGTTAAAAAGAAGACTCCATAAGCTTCTACTGCAAATCCCCCCTTTTCCATCCATGGCTTGTTTGGCCGTGGGTCACTTCTCAGTGACTTCTCAGTGACTGCCTGCAGGAAGGTGACTGGGCTGAGATCTCTGAGGGCTGAAGTGGTCAGCCCCTGTCCATCCCTGTCTGAAGAGCTGCCTTCAAGCAGCTGCTTCACCTTGTGTCTTCCTTCCCTGCCATGTCCCGTGTTCCTGGGCAGTGTGTCTGTGGGAGCTGCTGCAGTGCTTTGCACTATGCCTTGGGTTTAGGTAGCAGGTTGTGTCATGGCTCATGTGCTGTTTGGGCAGTGACTGCTGTTGCCTTTCCTCACCTTCCCGGTTCTGCTGCTGAGCTGGGAGTGCTGGGCTGCAGTGGGCTCCCTGCAGCTAAGCACAGCCACCTTGTCCAGCCTGGGCTGAGCCTGTCTGTGTGCTTTACTGCATGCTGCTCCTCAGAGTTCTCCCTTTCTCTTGATTTTGCCAGTCTCCAGCACTGTTGTGTGAGACCTCCCAATCTTGTATCACGGCATTTCTTTCATTCCCTGAAGCAGTATTTGTTGTAGTGTCCATGTGGGCTTCTCAAGCTGTCCTCTGCCCTGTAGCTGACCCACTGTCCGTGTTCTGGGTCCTCTGCCAGCCTTTTCTTGCTGGGGAGCTCATGTTTGAGAAGAGGAGTGTTTGGGTTCAGTGTTGTTCTGGAGTGCCATTAAAATCACCTCCACCATACAGCATCTATTGCACATGGTTTCCATGTTGGAGAAGTAACAGCAGAGGAGGAATGTCAGAGGTGGGAGGAGATGCTGTCAGGAGAAGCTGTGGACTTCGAGGAGGATGCCGTGGGGTTGGCTGTGACAGGCTTGTGCAGGTGCAAGGGGAATGCAGAGCAGGGCTGGGACAATGTCATCATTCTCAGATGAGCAGTAAAGAGGCTTTTTGGGAGACAGACATGGAGCGAGCACAGAAGGAGAATAGAAGTCAGAGTATGGAGAAAAGCTCCTTTTGGTTCCTCACCAGAGGTGACCTTTGCAGTGTGGGTCATGTCTCAGTGAGAGGCTGAACTATTGGTCATAGGTCTCACCACGGTGACTTTGGCATCCATCACCTTCCGTGGAGGTCAGAGCAGTGACGTTTCCATTTCGTGTCACTTGGAGAGAGACATTCACTCTGCTCGGCCTTCAGCCTCTCGGGGGGGATTGCAGAGCTTTGTACAGTGAGGGTACAAGAGCAGGAAATAGCCAGTGGCTGTCTGAACTTGTGTGACACAGACCTGAACCAGTGACCTGGAGGTGAAGTGTTTTAGTTCCGTTCCTGGCCCGTTGAGCTGCTTCTTGCTCTGTTGGTGACACAGAACCCCACCTGCTGAGCACATTACAGATATTATGGACTGTGAGTGCTGGGCAAGTCTCCTGACAGGTCCCCAAGAACTCTAGAATTCACAGGGTGGGAAAAGGGCAATGTAAACATACTATTTACTGGTCTAGGCCAAACTAGAGCTACTAGAACATTAAGAACAAGTGGTTAAATACCAAAATACCAGGATACACTACAGGTAAGGAAAATGACAGTGTTGATACTCTCCTTGTTTTGTATGAGTCATCACAAAATAAGTCCTAAAGTAGATAATGATGCACTGTTTCACATGTGGTGCTATATGAATGACCAGCCTTGAAAGTACCTTCATTCACCTGGCCTGTGCTGGCTGATGTGTGTGGTCCTGATGCCACGAGCAGTTGCCCACGTGGCCACAGTATTGGTGAAATGGGTGCTAGTATCCTGCAGATTTTTTCCACAAGCTTGAAGAATTTTTCTTTCTTGGATACTCATGTAGTTTTTGTCCGTGAGGACGGTCCTGGCTACCTCTCTTGCTTTGGACTTCTTGCCAGATATTTTTTCTTGTTTTTTTAATGGTTTTTCAACATGACTCACAGCTTCAGGATCACGATTTCCTCACTTGCGATTCAGAGAATGTATTAATTAGTGCAAGATGTTAAATATATCTGTAAAATCACATGAAAAAACTGGATGGTCGTCTCCATCCTTCATTTAACCAGTTTCATGTTTGAAAATGTACATTTTTCTGTTTTCAAATGTGCATTGTTCTTTCAAGCCCAAATGAAACTTTTCATAATATATAGTGTATATATAAAGTATAGTGTGTGTATACATATATATCTTTATGTACACCTGGGGTATGTATCTATGTAAAGTATCTTTTGTACAGTGTTGCTGTTCCCTCAGCCAGTACCAGGTAAAGGCTTGTTTTATGAGAAGAGCTCACAGGACTGCTGCCCATCATTAACGTTATCAGAGAAATGTGTTCCTTGGGTTTTGTGGCAGTCCCTTCTCCCCAGCCATGGTGGAGACTGTGGAAGGAGCCTTTTTGGCTTCTGTGCTTCAAAATTTTAAACATAATTTTACTTGGTTAAATTTTAAACCAGTCTTCAAGCCCCGTCTAACGTGGCTAAGAACTGTGTGGGAATTGGTTTTGAAATGAAAGCATGGATATGGTGTTTTGCTGTAGTTTTCAACGAAATTTCAGCTCTTTAATTTCTTCCTGACATTTCATCTGAAAATGTTGATGTTTATGCGAGGGCTGAGGGTTTTATAGTCTGATTAAACAGCTTTAGAAGTGTTCAGTTACATTTCTTATTTGAGAGCACTGCTTGATTCTCTCGAGTGTTTTTGAGCATGCCTGGGAGACTGCCTGCTCTGCTTGGGTTTTGGGTCCCTGTCACTTGTCTCCACCAGCAGGGCTGAGGATGCAGTAATGGCATGGAAGTGATGAAGTCTCTGCCACTCTTCCTCTTTCAGAGAATTCGGTCGACAGTGGATGAAAAGGAGCAGAAGCAGCTTCTGATGGACCTTGATGTAGTGATGCGAAGCAGTGACTGCCCGTATATTGTTCAGTTTTATGGCGCGCTCTTCAGAGAGGTGGGCACCCCAAACTTGCTTCACTTGTAGCAGAGTTTGGGTTTTACCTTGTTTTTTCTCTTTGTAATTTCAAACTCGTGCTAAGGAGGTGAAAATTGATTCGTGTTAGGTTTCTTGGTTCTCGGCTTTTACTCGAGGGTGTTTAGCCAGGAGACCCAGGTGTCTGGGCACTTCTGAGCAGGCATTTGGTCTCTTTGCAGCAGGAGTTTTGGACAAGATGAATGTAGAAACCTGACTACTGCTTCTCCTTCCTCCTGTAGTTCTTCTCCTGTAGTCCCTGCTCCTGTAATTGCTCTGTTGTTGAAACTGTCACAGTGTAGGGGGACAGACATGGAGCCCCTGCCTGTTTTTCACTGCTTCAGCACAAATCCAGTGCCTCTACTCAAGGGAAGAAGGGCTAGAGACCTAAGGGCTGCTAGTGGTTTTTGAGATTATCAGGCATAGCAGCTTGTGCAGAGTCTTGTGGGGTTTTACTGGAAAACTTTTAGAGAGAGATCAATGTTGTAGGTAAAACCCAAAACCGTGTCTGAATACTCAATTCCTGCTTCTAGAGAGTCTGCCTCTGTAATTTTGCCAGGTCAGTCCTCTGGCTTTAAATCTCATTCTCTTAAATAAGCATAATATTCCTTCCTTTTCCTGTGCTCTGCTTTTTCTGTTCTTTTTGAACACAGAGCCATTTTGGGCCAGCAGGTATTGTCCATGTTCACACAGTACAAGCTCCTACCATGAGTGAAGCCTCAACTTGGCTGGAAATTTCCAGCTTTGCTGAGATAAAGGTGACAGGGCTGTCAGCTGGTGTGAGGAAAGGTCTGTGGACAAAACAGTGCCTTGCCAGACGCTGATGAACAACATGCTCGGAGCTGTGCAAGCCTCTCACCTCCCTTCAGCTCTGGGCACATCCCTGGATGTAAATGTAAATACATAAACAATATAAAAACTTACCTTCATCAGCACCCAGATGTCAGCTTGGCTGCACTCTTTGTCGTGTCCAAAAATCTCATCATCCTGCAGCCAGGCAGGGCTCCCAGAGCTCCTTGCACACTCTGGGAAAGATTTCATGTCCCTCTGGTTGGAGTGAAATCCCCCTTTTCCCTTCAGCATAAGTGGTGTTTGCTTTGGAGATGAAAGCAGCCTTCCCCCTCTCCTTGGTCCCTCACTGCCTAGGGATGTTGCTTGTCACATTCCTCAAGGGTACACAGGGTGAGCTGGGAGGCTTCCGTAAAGTTTTCTGTCTTGTCCTATTAATTACTTGTTCCAATATTGAGTAGAATCTTAATCTTTTAAAGATAGCAAAATATGGCAGCAGAGAAGCACAGAAAGGGAAAAAAGGAATTTCACCAGGCTGTTTGGATCTCTCTGACCTCTGCCAGTCTGCATATCAGATCTGTTCTCAAATAGCTGTGAAATATCCAGGTCACTGCTGCACCATCCCCTGGGGTGTAAGAGCTCATGGGACATTGGTAAAGACCAAAACTCTCTCAGGAAATCTGCAGCAAACTATATAAAACAAAGCTCTTTGTTCCAGCATTTCAAGGTGAAAAGTAAGGAAATCCTTTTGGGATTACCTGCTCTGAGCTGGGATTCAGGTTCTCTGGCTATGGATGGAGCAACTGATGGGAAATCTTTGCCTGCTCCTATAAGGTGAAAGACTTTCATGTGAGCCTCTTTACAGGAGTTTAACACACTGAATAGGCAGCTTGTGCAGTCAGAGGGTTGGCAGGATCCAAACAGCTCCAGGAGAAGCAGCAGGGCAGCTGGCACAAAGGGAAGGCAGGCAGCCTTCCACAACAGGGAGTGTTTGATGTGGAGAGGCAGAGCTAAGCTCTGGGATCCTGACAGTTTGGGAATACTAAACCAAATTGGGCAAAATTATGCAAGGTCTTACTTTGTAGCCAGGCAAGTGTCCCAGCTTGCAGTCAGGGAAGTAGCTGTGAACACAAGTTCTGTGGCAGCCTCTGTGAACACCAGCAGTTTGATTTAAACAGGCAGAAAATGCTTCACAAAAACTTCTGTAGTTGTATTTTCTCTTGCTTGTTCTGCATTTTGTGATAGGGAGAGCCTTCTCTGGGTCCTGCTTGTCCCTCAGCAGGCAGCACCTGAACCTTTATCACTTGCTGCCTGTTCCTCAGTCAGAAGGGACATTTCTGTCACTGTATGGTTGTGCATGTCATGGAACGTGGAACAGTGCAACAAGTACAAGTTGATTGCCAGGTACAGGAGTTCTTCAGCTCACTGGTACTCACTAGATGAGAATAAATTGCCTGGTCAATGAAACAAGAACAAAGCTGAATAAGTAAAAGAGTTTCAGTCTATGCATGGAATCAGGGGCTGCAGTGCACCATTGCCAGGACAGGGTTGGCTTTTTGGGCTGCAAGCACATTGCCAGCTCATGTCCAGTTTTCATCCATTGGTATCTCCCAGCCCTTCTCCTCATGGCTGCTCTCAATCCCATCATGGTTATACTGGTGAGTGCTGCCCTCACCAAGTGCAGGATCTTATATTTGTTGAACTTCGTGGGGTTCCCACTGGCCCCAGGAGACCAGCTGGCTTTTCCATACTGCACCCAGGAGAGCCCAGAGTCCTGCTAGTGCACACAGAGCTGTCCACATCGGCCATCAGAGATCTGATGGAAGAGGATCTGTCTACTCCTGCTTATGTGTCTCCTCTCAAGGCTGTACTTGCTAGAAGTGAGAAGAAAAAAAAAAAAAAGGTGGTTGACAGGGGTTCTGCAAATATTTCACTTGAGTCTCTCCTTGTGAGAACAGAGGAGCTGTGGGCTGAGCCCACAGGGCTGCACTGGTGCCCCCAAGATTTTGGCCCTGAGCATAGCTGTTTTCAGGTCTGAGAAAAAAAATGATCTTCTTTTCTTGCCTGTCTGCTACAAGCTTTACAGCTGCTCTGGTTTGAAACAGCACCTGTAAAGCTAGGAATGTTTGGGTAGTTACCATGACCACACTAGTGGCTCTTCAAAGTACCTGTTCTGATAGTGTTTCTTTTTAAGAGGGGAAGAGGAAAGAAGCCTTATCTGACTTGGAATCTCAGGAGTAACTCCTACACAGTGCAAGTTTAAACCAACACAGCCAAGTTTAAACCAACAAATTCAATACTTGATAAAATTATTCAATGAAAAATTCATTGCAAGTTGCAGAACATGCCTAGGAAGCTGGGTAAGTCAGCCTGTGGAGAGCTTCTTCTGGCAGGAGAGAAGAGCTGGGATGGATGTGTTGGTAGCACAGTGCTGGGCTGGTGTGAATTGCTGACATAGCCTTGCTCAGTTGTTTGATCTCTTTGCTGTTGATGCACCTCACGCTGTTTTTATGGAAATCCTTGACTGTGCTGCCATTCCTCAGCACATCTGTCCCCGTTGTCAGTCCCTGGTCTGTAGGAAAAGTCCTGTGTGCCATGTAAGTACATAGTGGTGGTGGTGACGTTTGTCAGTCTCTCCCACTGGTATAACTGCAACTTGCTTAAAGAGCTGGCTGCCCCTGCAGTGAGCAGATGTGAGAAACCTTCAGCATTTGCATCATGGAGTGGTGGGTGTTGGTAGGCACCTCTGAGGGCACCTCTTCCAACCCCCATGACCATGTGGGGCCACTTGACCAGGATTGTGTCCGAATAGCTTTTGAATCTCTCCAGGGATAGAGTCTCCACCGTCTCCTGGGGCAACCTGTGCCAGGGATTAATCCCCCTGACAAAAAATGCTTCCTCACGTTCAGAGGGAGCCTCCTGTGTGTCAGGTTGTGCCCTGCTCGTGTTGCTCAGCACTACTGAGAGAGCCTGGCTCCACATCCCCTGTGCAGCTTCCCCTCAGGTTGATGGGACTCCCCTGAACCTTCTCCAGGCTGAACAATCCTGACTTTATCAGCCTTTCTTATGCTCCTGTTCCTCAGTCATCTTAG
>VYZR01073281.1:96803-111572 GCA_013400675.1 Oxylabes madagascariensis | reverse complement strand
AAAAAAAAAATGTATGCTTTTATGCTTTCTGGTCACATCCCAATAAATCCAGATGCTTGCATGTTTGATTTTCTTACCAGTGTGTTGATGTTAAAAGCTCATGAAGGCAGATCAAGGAAGTGGGAATAAGAAAAAGAAAAGCAGCCCTCTTAGACATTTTGTATGAACTCCTCACTATGAGGAAACAAATGCAAAACAAGTGTTTTGCAGGTTGCATGTGTGAAAGCTAGAATTCTTAAATCAGAATACATCAAAATACACAGGAGGAAACTAATCTGATTTTGTGCTTGCCACATAGTGAAATTAAAGTTTGTGCTTTTGTAATTGGAAATGAAGATTAACTAACTTCCCTGTTAGTTCTGATTCCTCCAGAAAGAAAAATAACAATCTTCTTATGCTAACAGTCTTCCTTCATGCAATTATTGGCTTGAAAGAGTAGGCATTTTTCTGCTGCAAATGAAAATTAGAGCCTTGAGATGCACACAGTTGTAGTCACACTCATTAGCTGAAGCAAAATATTAGTCCTGAAGAGGCATTTAGCTACCTGGGTACAGAGATGGATCAGCAGGTATACTTGGCTTGTGCCAGACCTTGTTATTTCTGGAATTAGCAGCCATCCTCTGCATAAATCACTTTGGCTGTTCCATGCCACGAATAAAAGTGATCTGGTATTCTGGAGTGTATTGTGGTGTGAATGCTACTGTCACCACGGGTGAAGTGACAGCCCACCACAATGCAGGTGTTTGAGGGATTTAGAATACGCAGTTCTAGCTGGGTGCTTCTTTTGAGGCAACTGACAGGAAGCAAGCCCTGCTACTGGCCATGAAATCAAAGCTTAGAAATGCTGAGAGTTCAAGGCAGCCATCTCAGGAAGACTAAGTTATACTGGAGACAGTTATAGAGAATCTTTACTGGCAATTCAGTCATGTAATGCAATGAGTAAATAAGGAGTAAGACCACCCAGAAGTGGTGTGGCAAATTCATGTACTGCACTGGGATGAGGTATGTGCCAGCACTGGTTAGGTGCCTATAAAATGAAAATAAAAATAGATGTAAGAAATAAAAATAAGTCCTTGAATACAAAAGGAAGATTTATTTGCAAGAACACTACTGGGTAATTAAACTTATCAGGCAGACAATCTTTTTTGATAGCCAGGTATGGTTTAGGTAGCTGCAGATGGGAATCTTTGTGTTAAATATGTGTTTAAGGTCAGAGAAAAGCAATCCGGAATCTGGACAGGGTGCTTTACTTGTGTTAATGCAAAACGTCAGCATCTGTATAATTTCCATCCATATCAACAGATCAATTAGTGCCATTTTATCTCAGCGTGAGTTAGTTAACAATTAGTGATGCCACACAGGAGCTCATGTTTTTCCTAAGCAACAAAAAGTTCTGACTCGTATCTGTGTTGAATCTCTGATGCTTCTTTAGTCACATAACTTCTGTTTAGTCTAACCACGTTTCATTGATTAATGTTAAATTGCTACTTAATCAGCTTTCCCCATGCTGTATGAAATGTTACGTCTGGGCCAACTGGAAGGGTTGGGAATATATAACGGATCTGCTTTGGTCTCCAGGCCAAGTAGTTAGGCCTGCACTGTGCAGGGCAGGTCCACCTGCAGCAAATTGCCTGCATCCACATGGGCCAACAGATGTTACAATTGGGCTCAGTGACCTTAAGAATACTTTTCGAAGCTGAACAACTCTATGATTCTATGTAATTCACCCTAGTAAGAGGTTTCCTAGGATCTGCTGTGTTCCCGCGGCACAGCCTCTCCTGGTGTGCTCCTTGCTCCCTCCCTTGAGCAGGGTGTTCTCTGTGTGAAAGACAACATCTGGCCCAGATTGTCCCCTGCCAGGCTGCTGCTCACGCCCTCGTGGAGGCCATGACGTGTGCACAGCTGTCTTTTTTCTGACCAAACAGCAGTTTCAAGTTGGAGCGCCTTAGTGCCATTGTGGGATGCGTGTTGACAGCTGGGTGCCACACACAGAGAGCTGTGCTGGGGACACCAGAGCCTCATGAGACAGCAGTCCTTACAAGCCTTGTCATCTCCCTGCCTCTGTGCAACTGGCATGCAGTCAGGAACGCTATTTGCAAAGGTCATGAGTTCTGGAGACGTCCCTGAATGACCAGCTACCCAGGACATACAGCTACAGCGTCTCTCTGCTGGTTCTCTTCAAAACCGAGCCTGCTGTGCAAAGCACATGTCAGAAGTGTGTGTCCCCAAGAAGGGGAGCTGTTCAGCAGCTACAGAGAGCCTCTGTCATCTCTGAAAAGGGCCACTGTAGGTGCTCAAATCCCACTGTGAAGGTATTGCATGGTACACATGCCCATATGTACGTACTTCAAAAGGCATTCCACCCACACATACAGTTAGCTCGTCCTGACTAAAACACTAGAATAGACCAAAAGCTGTAAACAGAAAAAAACCCTATGCCCTTGCTGTGTCATGAAACATTTCTTTAGTGGGGTAAATCAGCCATATACACATAAGAGGGAGGAAAATATCCCTGTGGTATGACCTTGGTCATGGCAGGATATGACTGGCCATCAGAGCAGCCAGGAGAACAGGGGACTGGGGTGGTGTCTGTCCAGGGAAGAAGCTCCATTTCCAGCAAAGCTGGCAGGTCTTTCCTAGACAGAGCCATGACAGGGGCTCTGGGGCAGGAGCTACAGCTCCCAGATAAGTTACCACTGCTGTTTCCTTATCTCCTTCCACCAAAATTTCCTGCTGGCTTCTCAGCAGGCAGTGGCCTGCAATTCCATGGTTCCTGGGGCTGGCTCACTGGCAGGCTTCCTTCCCCTCACACAGCCCTCCCACACCTACTGCTCTCTGCTGCTGGGCTCTGTGCCCAAAGAAAAAAAGATGCAAGCAGGTTGTCCCAGTGGATATCTCTTCCCTCAGGTGCTGTATGACTTGTTCTGCAACTCTGGAAAACTGTGAGATGGCTCCTGGGGCATGCCCATGTGTGTGGCTGGGTGTGGATGGCCGCCAGAGCCCATTCTGCTCAGAAAGCTGCCATTTCCACATTCCAAGGCATCCTTACCATTTCCTCAGCTGTATGCCCCACCCCTTGCCACCAGCAAGACAAGCTGTGACGTATTTGGCTGTTCTGTGGCAAATATTGCTGCTTGTCAGAACTGTCAAAGAAACACATCTGTCAGCCTGCTAATTAAAGAGTTCCTGTGTGTGCTGCGAGCCCCTTTCCACCCAAATACCACGCTCCCATGGTAGAAGTCTCCTTTCTTCACTTATGTAGTGCTATAAGCATGGCACAAACAGGACATGCTCCTCCCTACAAACGAGTTTAATCAGATGTAGGTACTTCTGGATGTTGCATCCTGGTGGATTTAGACAAAACATCCCAGGAATAATTCCAGTGTATGTCTGTGTCAGGGCTGTTTCCTGGGAAAAGAGTTCTTTCCCCCCATCCTCCCTGTGACAAAGCTGAGACACAAAAGCAGATTCTCAACTCCTCATCTCCTACTGAGCCTCCTCCTATATGGCACAGAAGTTCTGCTGTGGCTTCCCAGGGAAGCATCTAGTGCTTGGTACTGGAGGGAGAGAGATGCCAAGCTACAGTCCCAGTAATATTAACCTGGGACTCCAGTCCCCACATGGCATGTGTCTGTACCAGTGCTACATTTTCTTGCACAAGAACCGAGGTAGCCAAATAAGCAGGGACGAGCTTTGGAGACTGCTAACTCTGTGTTTTGTAATGTGCCTACAAGGATGTGCCATGCATATGCCAGAGCATGCTGGACTTGTAGCACATTAGGAATACACAAGCAGATCGCTCTGGTGAGGAAGAATGAAGCCCGTTATAGTCCATGCCTGCATTATCTACAGGGTGTGGATTCTGCAGCAAACTAGCCTCTCATAAAACCAAGCAATTATTTAACTCCAGACTGGATCCTGGCAAAACCTAGTATGTACACAGTGTAGATGATCATGGAACCAAGGCCCTGGAGCAAAGCAACAGACCAACCAAACAGACAATACAGGCATATGGTCCAACAGTCTGTTTGCAAAAAAAAAAAAAAAAGAAAGAAAAAAAGAGCCAAATGTTATCCATGAGCTGCACAGTAAAACACCATAACACCATTTGAGTGCAGCTTTAAGAGGTGAAGCCCCTCAAGCCCTTGCCTTCCAGTTATCAAAAGCAAAAGGTGTGGGGCTACATGAAGTTAGTTTCCAGCAGTTCCCAGGTTTAGTGCATGTGGCTACTAGTATCTTTGCTAGTTAATTTACTGACAGTATGAATAAAAGGATGACCTGACAAAAACCTTTGACTGTTTCATGGGGTTTTCAGGAAAATTAGCAGCTCCTCCTTGCAGTGGAGCCACTGGCCTTCCAGTGGCAGCTAGAAGTCTGTAACAAGAGCGAGTTGGTTTTCAAGCAGAGTATGATTTTCAGTAGGTTGAAAATAAAAGGTGTATGAGGCCTTACTAAAGATCTGTGCCAAGTTCCTTCTGTATCCAGCAAAGTGATTGAGCACTGTATGAAAGGCACTGACTGGAGGATAAGGTAGTAGTGGCTACAGACCACCACTGCCAGTGCTTTATAGCTAGTCCAAGTGATACTGAGAGATCAGCAGCCACAGCTGTTGCTCAGAAGGGAGGAGAGGTCCTCAAAAATTGTTCCATCTTATATTACTGAGTCATTGACTATCTGCACATTTGTCGAGGTGCATTTCCTTCAATGAAGGCATTCTTCAGTTGCCTTGAAGAAGGTCAATATGATGACCATGGTACTTGGCAAACCTGACCCTTTGATTTCATAGCTCATGAAAAAAGTCATTTGGAACCTTTAACCTTACCCAAAACACTTCAGTTTCCCTATAAACCACTTCAGATTTGCATTTGGTCAGATGCAATCTACATGAAGGTCATCTGTGTCTAGGCTTCATCTGCAAAAATACTTCTTCCCTGGGATTCTTGAGTCCCAGGTAACGTCTGTGACAACGCTGGTTAAAGGCTGGGAGCAGAAAGTAGTGAAAGATGCTTGGAAACTAAGCCAGCAGCATCTCACCAAGTTGCTAATGAAAATAGGCTCAGGTTATGAGCAGAGCCCTATCAAACTATTTTCTGCAGAGTGACTGATGGTTTCAGAGACAGTGTTAGACTTGCTGCTGCCAAAGGAAACAAACGGGATGTTTACAAAGCTATTTCAGTGTTGCTTTTCCTGGACTTCCCACCAAAAGCTTTCTTTCCAACACCTTGGTACATAGTGTTCAATGCCATGAGAAGGATTACTGAGTCCTACCAGCACTAATCCTTTCGCTTCCTGTTTATTTAGCCTTTGTGGCCATGCTTTCCAAAAATTCTGTCCTCCCAAGATGGTCATCAAGCTTCTATCTTTAAGAATATAAAAAATAAATGAGATCTGGTAAAAAGGAGGGCTATATTTGGTTTCAAAGTAAACGAGAAAATATTGTGGATTTGTGTAAGAGTGTGTCAAATTTGAAACAGTGCAAGAGCCACATATTACATCCAGTCAATGTACAGACAAGCATTGCAACCTTAGATATAACACCCTGAAAGGGAAGGAGCTGCCTTAGTTCCAGTTGTCACTTGCTTTGGACACGTTGGACAGCCTGCATTTCTCCAATGCAGTAAAACAGCTCCTATTTTCTCCTGATCCAAGAAAGAGGAAATCTGCAGAGAGGTCCAAATTTAAACGCACATATGGGATACTGTCTGTATCCACTCCCTCTGAAGTTTCAGAAGGAGGCATTCCACAGGGGCTAGACTACACACTGCCAGGGAGTCTTCTTGAGGAAGGAGTCTGGGAAAGGTAGAGGGCACAATTCATCTGTGAAGAATATGATGAAGATCTGGTTGATACTGTTCATTACCTCTAACTTCTTAGATGATATCACTGCAGACAGATATCAGCCCTTTGGTGCCAAAAGCCCAAATTCAACTTAATGACCTTAGCTTGCAGTCAAGATTAGAGGGACACTAAATTGTAGACTTTTTTACTCTTTAATGTTGCATATTCTCAGGCCCCAGGCTTGGTTTTGAGGCTGAAATGACTCCCTCATTAGACTCAGAATCCATTTTGTCTCTCAGTCTACACTGATGAGAAGCCTACAGTATGCTGCATCCCGCTTTGCTGTCTTAGCAGATTATACCAGAGTCCAAGAGTCTCCACTTGTGTTTGCTTTTGACTCAGAAATTGTTGTTCTCCAAATCCCTGCACCTCCAAGCAAGGAATGGAATTTCAAGTCACATAGTTGGTGCCTGAAGAATTCCACTCTCCTAAACATAGCAATTATTTACGTGACTCCAGGGACCATGAGAACAGAACTCTCCTCATCTACAATCATTTCAACTCTTTCTCCCAGCTGACAGTAAACTGAGGAAGAAGTGGAAAATATGAAAATATGATAAATGTTATCTTACCTATTGCAGATTAAAACAATTTTTGGGGAGATGGAAAGGAAAAGCAGCCTTCTGTGAGAGCAGATGAAATCTAAGAGGCTTTGCCTTAGCTCAGTATTGATACATAGCACCTGCACAGACCGTGTGGTGCAACAATAAACATTATTATTCCAAGATTTTCTAGTATCCATCTCTTCAATTGCATTGGTGGACTTCTTTCAAGAATCAGCTATGATCCCAAAAAGTCTGAGGATGGGGTGCTCTTTCCTGAGCTGCTTCTGATAGGTGATGCCTCCTAGCCAGAAGTGCCATCAGGATGTCAAGTGCTGCAAGACAGTAAGAAGAAAAAGCAGTGAGGCAGCCTCTTCTGAGATCCTCAAATTTCCTCAAATTTCAGTAGAAAACACAGAAAGCAGCAAGGTCCAAATGTGTTTATCAAGGTGGTTGCCAGCAGGTAAAAACATCAGACCTCAGAAGACTTGTAAACAGATGGGAATGGAAAGGTCACCTCCAAATAAGAACAGAGGGAAGCATCCTGGATCCCACCATATTCCTTATGGACTGCAGCAGAGCACAGCAGAGCAGGTAGATGTATTCACATCTTCCAGAAACAGCAGCAGGCCTGACTTGATTCCAAAAATAGTTTGAGTCAATGTTGATTTGCCAGAGCCTACTCACAACAGCTGTGTGCTCTATGCTAGAGAGTAATTTCTGGAGATTTNGAAATCTAAGAGGCTTTGCCTTAGCTCAGTATTGATACATAGCACCTGCACAGACCGTGTGGTGCAACAATAAACATTATTATTCCAAGATTTTCTAGTATCCATCTCTTCAATTGCATTGGTGGACTTCTTTCAAGAATCAGCTATGATCCCAAAAAGTCTGAGGATGGGGTGCTCTTTCCTGAGCTGCTTCTGATAGGTGATGCCTCCTAGCCAGAAGTGCCATCAGGATGTCAAGTGCTGCAAGACAGTAAGAAGAAAAAGCAGTGAGGCAGCCTCTTCTGAGATCCTCAAATTTCCTCAAATTTCAGTAGAAAACACAGAAAGCAGCAAGGTCCAAATGTGTTTATCAAGGTGGTTGCCAGCAGGTAAAAACATCAGACCTCAGAAGACTTGTAAACAGATGGGAATGGAAAGGTCACCTCCAAATAAGAACAGAGGGAAGCATCCTGGATCCCACCATATTCCTTATGGACTGCAGCAGAGCACAGCAGAGCAGGTAGATGTATTCACATCTTCCAGAAACAGCAGCAGGCCTGACTTGATTCCAAAAATAGTTTGAGTCAATGTTGATTTGCCAGAGCCTACTCACAACAGCTGTGTGCTCTATGCTAGAGAGTAATTTCTGGAGATTTTTTTCTTTTTTTTTTAAATAGGAGGGCCATTCTGTCAGTGCATGAGTGAACAGTTTAAGTCGATATTTTGCTTCAGGATACATAATACTGTCATTATTGCAGACATTAAAATTCGGCAGCAAGGACAGAATCAGTAGCTTTTAAAATAAGAAGTACTTTTCTTTGTTTAGACTTGTTTTTAAGGTTTGGGATATTTTTGTATGTTTTTATTAAGATCTGTAAAACTACAAAACCACGTTGCAGGAAAAAACCTCCCCACCTTATTTTTAAAACCGTTAGTATCCACAGTTTCTCTGAGCTTCTAGGCCCCCATCTCCAGTATATCAAAGGGAGAGAGTGAGGAGATGACAACTGGTATTTTGTAAGGCTAAAAATATTGTGCCTTTTTACATAACACTGGGAATTTAGAAAGCACATTAACTGCTTGCAGATTATTTTTAAAAATGCAGTTTGAGCAACACCACTAGTATAGATTCAACTGACATTTAGGAGAAGGAGCTGCTGTATGCTTCACTGCTGGGAAATGAGACATTCAGTAGAGGATGAAGTAAATGTTTAAAAAAAGGCAAAATAAAGACTCAGACTGTACCAAAGATATTTTCACCCTAATATACATCTCACATTGATGTCATTGGGGGTGTCTGTTTTTTTGAATGCACATCGAGTAGCCTTTTTGACCTTAATAAAGCAACCTCCTCAGACCTCCCCTCTTGTCACTACCTACCTGATGATGAGGAACCTTCACAATCTCAGTGTCACTGCCAGAGGTTCAACAAATTCCTTTTTTACACTCATGGAAGTTCCTTTCTTTTTCCTCCTCACTCATTGGCATCTGCTGAGCCCTTCCCAGCAGGGAGGGAGTAGGAAAGGGTCCCTTATCTGAGCTCACTGATCTTTCCCATTTCACTTGCCGCTGGAAAAGCCCCAGGCCATGGCAGAAGAAAATGGAATTTCAGAGCATGGCCCAGCCTACCTCCAGTCTCACTCTGCGTGAGCAAGCATTTAGCTGGCCGAGACACAAGGTAAGGACATACGAGGATGCAGAATGGATTTATGAAAGATACTTGCCAGGAGGGTGTTGCTGAGTGGGTGAAGTTTGTGACAGATGAGGCAGCCTAGACTTGCTAATTCTTCGGTGCTGAGCTGCAGTTCCAGAGTGCCAGGTCTCCTGCTGGAGTGGCATGGTCACATGCAGTAGGTCACTGTGCTACAAAGACATGGGGGAGATGCTACCAGAGCAAGCTGCCTCACCACAGCTCCAGATGGTAAATTCCTTTCCTATGTCTTCTATAAAGTCTTGAAATGGGAACTGCACAAAAATGAGATCTTAATATATCTAGAACTCAGCATGACACTTCTGCATGACTCTGGATAAAAACTAACAAGGATGAAGATGCTGAGAGAATATTACACTTGCTAAAGACCTGCAAACCAGTATCGTTGTTCTGAAAAACCATGAAACTACAAATTCTTAAGAAAAACTCATAGAAGGCAAATATCAAGGTAAGGTGAGAAAAGAATGGTGAACACTTGAGTATTGAACATTTACTTCTCTACCAATACCTCAAACCCAGGTGTTATACAGAAAGCTGATTGCATTTTAATAAAATACTGCCAAATTAAGCAAGGTTACACAACAGGGATCTTGCAGCAAAGCATGCGAGTCCTGACTGTTGTTAAGTTACAGGTGGCCCACTCCTTGCCACGGCTTTATGTGTTGGGAAGACATACCTCTCCACTGTAGAAATTCTAATTTGTTTTGGAAAATTTTCTTTGAATTTCATCTTGTGTTCAAGTGTGTTTTTAAGGTATCTGGCGAGCATCAAAGTATTTAGTTCCTCTGAGTAAGATTTGGGACACTCTGTCAAATGTTTAGTTTCCAGTAGATGATGCCAAGATGTCCCAAGCATGCGTCTCTACTGTGGCAGCACAGGCCAATTTGAGACTCCACCATGAAGAGAAGAGAAAATATTTTGGAGCTCACCATTATGTCTCTTCAGCAATATGAGACAAAATACCCAGGAGGAGTTTTTGATAAATGCACTCTTGAGAATGTGGCTTGATTAGTTCTATCTCGGCACTGAACTAATATGCTCCCCTAAAATTTTTTATGGTCTCTGGGTACAGGAAGAACAAGATCAAGTTTGCTGGGGTGTGAGTGTAGGTAAGCATGAGCTTGTATCACAATATGTAATGCAAACATATCCTACCTCTCTCCATCTGTTGTCCCTTCAGTTGATTCACACAGCCTCAAATATTTTCCCAGCTTGAAAGGACCTAGCCTTTCACTTATGTGAGATAAGCTGCACCACTCTCAGGATCTGAACTACATTGGCAATGCTTTTTTTCATTCTTTAAAACCTCATAAAAAACCTTTGTTTGTCTTCTGCAGCAAAGGAGCTCTGAAGAACTGCATGAGTCATTTTGCTATCTCATTTCCTTTTCGGTCCACACGAAAATCCTATCAGTAGCTAATACAGCTTGATGTAGAATTAACTCTTATGGCATCTACTACATTACTTCTATGAAGCAATTACTGAGACCTCTGCCAGAAGTAGCTTTTACTGGGGAATCCAAACTGCCAGTGGCAGGAGGCCAGCAGTGAAGCATATTGGAGCAACCGTCCCTGGAGGACAATTCCTGCCTCTATAGATCTGATACAGATACTATTTTTGTAAACATCTCCTACTCATGAACTTCACAGGCCTCTGCATATTTTCCACAGCTGAAGACACATCTTGCAAGAAGCATGTAGGAAGTTTATCCATGTCTTCTGTGATGTAGCTGGTCACAAGATATTACGTAAGGATTTTTAAAAGGATTGGAGAAGGAGAAGGTGGACATTCATTTTCCAGAGTCTTTTCATGGGATGATAGACATGGTTGCCAATGACTCCTCTGAGGACAGAACAGACAAAAGGAAGACATTTTGCATTATTTGGTGCTTGGTGATGTTTACTTGAAAGTGGGACATTAATTGGCAAGATTTATATTGTTTTTTCCTTTCATTTTAGCTGGTTTTAGTGGTAGCTAAGGAAGACGACAGGGGCACATAACCTACTGCGATATAATCTGCATCCGTGATAATTAATTGAAAAAAAGAATAAATTTATTCATCAGGTAAGACAGTGACAATAGCTTTGTATTTTATAAGCAGTGTTTCTTTGGAAGATGCTGTTCCAGTATTTATAATTTATATGATCTTTATATTTATATAGAGATATAGGGAACATCTGGTAAAACAGATTTAATAGATTCATCAATGGCTGATAGAAAAGATGAACACTGTTGAACAGCTGTCTCAAAACACAGTTAACAATTTACAGCATAAGCTGATCTTCAGGGTTATGATGGAAGCCTCAGGGTAGTTTTAGAACAAGTTGCTAAGAACTAGACTAGTTCTAGATCTGCGTTGCTCTGTGCTGTTATCAGCCACTCTATCAGGCTAGTGACTCTACCAGTCACAAGGTGACTATTTTTAGATTTGCTGGAATTATGTTTTCCTCCCCACCCATCCCTACCCAGACTTACAGTGACCACTCTGTGTGCAGGGTATGGGGGAAAGAGACCATTGGAGGCATGGATCCTTGTCTGTTTCCAATTCAGCCCGGCATACAACCCCAGAAATAGGTGGTCCTCACCTAGGAGCACATGTTTATTGATTGTGGTATCTCAATTTCTCTGCTGCATTCATGGCAAAACTGCAGGAACAGAGGAAGAACAAAGTCAAGAGGATCTTTATGTTGCACTTCCTCCAGTAGCATCCCTGACCTAGTTTGGGCAGCACTGAAGCTGTTTTGCAAACAGAAGTTGCTAATGGCAGTGACCTACGGAACACAACAGGTCAAACATTCCTTCCCTTTTGCCAGCATGCCCCTCACAATAGGGGCTGTGGAAGAGGAGGTTTTCAGATCTCCAATAAACAGAGGGGCACATAATTTCACCCATCCTACAAATAAATTAGGAGGTTGCAAGGGACTGTTTCCTACTGCTCCTTCCTTCTGAGATACCCAGCTATGTAAAAAGACCTATCCATGTTTATCTCTAGATATTTAAATACCTCCCTCTCCCAAACCTGTATGAAAACTTACATTTATGAAGATCTTTCAGACCAGCATTTAAATCAGCACTTACCAAACAAATTTTGTGCACAACTTCCTACATGAAATTGTAGCCTCATTGTTTAAGAACCCACAATGCTCAGAAAAAGTATCCAGAGCCTGTCAGAAAGTGTATTTCAAAGAAAACAAAATCATTTATATTCTGTCATTTACCTTCAGTTCCTTGCAGCAGCTTTCAGCAGCACTGGGGATACTGTTGCTCAGGAAGTGCTAGGACAGAAACTGTGGGGGACAGTTAGATTTATGCTCTGTTTCAGTCCCTTGTTCAGATATTCAGTCCTGTCACTTCCCTCCTACGAGGCAATTCTTATGAAACCATATTCTTATTAAACCATGTATTTCTTCAAAATGTAAAATACCTACTTTTCTTATGGTACAATATGATAAACATTTTAGCTGATTTTAGAAAGTTTGGTATTGGCTTGATAAAAACTAGAAACTGTTCGCTGATGATGAATTCCCTATTGCATAGAACCTACTGTACAGAAGAGCTGAGCAACTGGGTGAAAGCTGAGCCTTAACAAAATCTTCTCAACTTCTAATGAGAATGAAATTAACTTTAAATATGGAGATTTATGTAAGTATAAATAACACATAATATTATGTAAACATAATAAATAAAGGTGTGATTAGGAACCAAAAGATGCTATTAGGAACCAGAAGAGTCTATCCTTTTATTAGACTGACTGTATTAGAAATGAGAGATGAGGTATGGTTGTAGGTGCCAAGACAGGTATTGCTTCCAGCAGCTAAGTGATATTGATTTCAAATTAAAAAAATGAGGGAGCTGGTGGCATCAGGACATGCGAGACAGCCACAAAACAGACCAATAGTTCTGTGGAGTGAATGAATGAGCACTTGGGTATAATCCTTCTTCCCAGTTCTTTTTTTCTGCTGTGCATGTCTGGCAGCAGCATGGGTGCTTGCCAGATCCTGTACAAACTACTGCCTCACTAAAGCAGCAGCAGACAAACCCATGAAGAACTGGAAAGCAGCTTTTCAGGCGGGGTAAGTGCTAGGACTTGCTCAACTGCCTGTGGAATCACACCCTGAGGCAGAAGTCAGAGCAGGTTGATGTAGATGATATTGTAGCTTAATGAAAGGAAAGCCAAATGTGCATTTGCTCGGACTTGGGATATGACTTTGAGCTTGAGATAAAGTGATAGACAAGCTCAGGGGGAATAAAGAAAGAAGAATCAATGTGACTTGTCTGAAATCTTCACTGAAAAGGAAACCAAAAGCAGAGTTCACTCAGTGCAGAAAGAAAGTTCACAGAGGAACAGATTTAGATTTGGTGGGTGGGTGAGAGGGAGAAGGGGATTAAAATGAAACCAGACTCTTTGAACAGAGGAAAAGAAATTGCCCACAGCTGTGTCAGTAATACATCTTCTCAGGCCAGGGTGAGGTGCAAATGCTATTTGGTGGGGTTTGGTGAAACCGCTGAGGACAGCTGTCCTGATCGATCAGTCCACTGTTGACACCGTGGGTGACAACAGTTGGCTAGGCAGCCACCAACTTACAAAACATTTACCCAAAACAGGACTTGTGTCTTAATATACCACTCTTCCCATTGCAATCTGCTTTGGTTTCCCTTTTCCTCGCATTTTTAGCCCAGAGATCTGCTTTTTAGAGATGGTGAAACACCTCTGGTTAACATACTGCCAGACCTATTGTTTCCCAGTATTTTTACAACCTAGGTTAGAAGAGGGTAGACATGTTGGGAAAAGTATCTTCAGTAAGTCATTCAGAAAACCGAGATAAAACCTGATAGGTTTGGAAATATATGGGGGAGGTGGAAGGAGTGAAACAGGGAAAGAATTCTAACCGGAAAAACTTAATCCTCAGCAGAGATCTAATGCATTGTACCCAGTGATAAGCATTTTAACAGCAGAGCAGACTGGCCTCGGGCACCAGAGAGGAGGGGACTGTGATCTCTTACACTTCAGCAGCATCATGTTCATCATCCATAGTAATATCTTCAATATCATGAAGAAGGAAAAAGATAAAATAGCTGCATATATTCAGACAGTGTTTTGGGGCTTTTTTTCTGCCTTTGTCTTTCCTACGTAGATTTTATTTTGTAAATTGACTTTATCAGAATAGACTTTCTGCATATTGTTTCAAAAGGTCAGGCATAATATGTTCTGTCTGAAGTCCTTTTTTTCCTTATCTTTTTTCCTTATTTTTTTTCCTTCTGTAGGCTGACTGTAAACTGTGAATGGAAAAATGAATGAACTTACCTATTCTTTGGTACTGCTGTTAATGAAGACCGATCAGCTGTCTTGAGTGACTTCTCAGCAATGCTGACAAAAACTGAATTTTCCAAGCACGAGGATGAGATCAAAATGGCTCATATGGGATCAGCAAAATTCAATCTGCCATTACTAGAGATGGGTGGAAGGATGCTGGCGAGACCAGAGATGCTTTTTGGGTGAAGGAGGCACAAAGGGCCAGGGAGAAATTGTGAGCATTTCATAGAGTGGAGGTGGAAGGAGCAGACTGGGGACAGTCCGTGGTGCTGGGGAAGCGGGCCAGGAGGACACTTTGCCTGTTGCTGGTGCCATCAGGTGAGAAGTATTTGGGCCTGAAGGGAGCTGACCTAACCACACCTTCTCCATCCGCAGAGATCCCTCCCCACTGCCGTGTTAGCGGGGAGGACGTGGGAAAGGCCTCAGCGATCATCCTCAAGGCTGGGCTCGCTTCCTTCCCGGTTACGCGGGGCCAGGGGCAGAGGCCTGAGCCCCGCGGCCCGGAGCCCCGGGGGCAGATCGGCCCGCGGGGAGCCACCGTCCTGCCGCCGGGTCGCTGCTGGGGCGGCTCCGCGGGCCGCCTGCCCCTCGGCAGCTCCCGCAGTCCCTTGTAGGAGGGCAGGGCTGCGGCCGGACCGCACCGGCACCGCGCCG
>VYZR01073281.1:77439-96678 GCA_013400675.1 Oxylabes madagascariensis | reverse complement strand
GGCGGCGGACGGGGAGCCGCGCGGGGCGCGGAGCGAAGCGCGGAGGCGCGGCGGGGGCAGATGACAGCCTGGCCCGCGGGCTCCCCGCCTCGCCCCGGCCGGGGCACCCCGCGCTCCTACCTGGCCATGACCCCGCTCCGGTCCCCGCTGGGCCACCCCGGCGTTTCCCGCTGAGGGGACCGGCTCCTTTCCGACCTCCGCCGCTCCCCGCCTTCTCCGCCTACTCGCCGCCGAGGCTGCCGCCTCTCCCCGGAGCCCCCCCGGAGTGATGGGCTGCATCGGATCCCGCACCGTGGGTAAGGCGTTGGCGGGGACGGCGCCGGAGGATGCTCGGGCGGCCGCGGCCCCCGCCCGGTTACCGGCGCGGCAGCCCCGGCACGGCGGGCGGCGGGTCGCCCCTGGCAGCCCCCTCCCCGCTGCCCTGCAGCGCCATTAGCTGCGTGCGACCCTTCCCCACCTCGGTCTCCCGCGGCGCGGCGGCGCTCCGCGGAGCCGCTGGCCTAGGTGCTGGCAGCGGGGCGGCGGGACGTGCCCGCGGCCGGGGGTCGTCTGCCCGTGTCACCCGTGACGAAAGGTCGCCGAACATGTGGGTCAGTGCGGCGCCTCCGGAGGAGGGGGTGGGTGCGGGGCGTGCCGTGCCGTGCCGTGCCTCCCGAAGCGGGATCAGGCGGCCGGCGGCTGCCTCCTTTGCTCGGTAAGGGTTTATTGTTATCCGAGGATGCATAACGCTGCGTGATCTGCACGTCTTCTTGTCTCCCCCTTCCCCCTGCGTAGACTTCAATGGAGAAGAGCAAACGAAACTGAATCCCTTCCTTCTCGCATTGCGAGGGGACACGGGGAGGGATCGCATCCTTCCACTGGGCCACGCCATGCACATTTTTAACCAAAAGATCCCATGCCTTCAGGCTATGTAACCCAGCTCTCCCCTCCTACACACATGCAGATACCAAGAGGTCCCTTGATCTTTAAGCACAGGTATCTACAGGTAAACACAGCATTCTGGGCATGTATTCTTCCCTTCAGGAAATTTTTCTTCCGTGCAAACCACAGGTACAGCTCTATCAGTTACACTGGGATATATAATAATATGCCAAAAGAATCTCTGAGAGCAAAACAGTTCATTTGGCAGTACATCTCTCTCCCAAGCCAGTCTGCTCTGTCCCTCCCAAGAGCATGCGGGCGTCTGTGGGAAAAGTCAACCTCTGAGGACATCAGAATTGCACCACCGCCCCAGATGGAGGGACTGTGTCACCCAGAGTAAATCGGAGGGACTGTGTCAAAGCCTGGTGCTGTGACGCTTCTTGTCTCAGTGGGAAAGCCCTTTGTGAGCAGTTGCAGGGAACCATCTACCCCTGCAGCAGCAAACTTTAAACTACAGGATCCAGTTTCTACTTTGGCAATTAATTTCCGTATCTAGCCTATGTCTCTTAGCGGTCTCAAATGTCCTTATGACCTAGAGAAATCTCTTACGTGTCCACATGGCAGAGATGACTGCAATACTTCCCTTGAGATTCTTCAGGCTCACCTCGATCACTGTCTCTATAGCATATCAGGACATGTATTACCTCCATCTCCTGCCTTGCCCCTATCCTCCACGCTCCCACACTGCTGAGGACATTATTATCCTGTTAACTGGGTAATTATTGATACGCCTTTTATTGATGTGTGTCTGAACTGGCAGCGCTAATTTTTGGTCTCTCTTCTCACAATGCTGTTGAAATAAAGAGCAAACATGCATTTAGTAACATCCACTCTCCACTCCAAAATGTGGTTAAGCTGTTGTACAAACTACAGGTGTTTTTTCCTGTGCATGGCAGCGTTTTTTTATGATCTGTGACTTGGAATCTGTGTTACAAAAAAAACCCCTGGTATAACTGAGCTGTTGCAAGTGTCATTCTCATATGAGATTATATATATGTTTATATATATATTTATAAATGTCATACAGTTGTGTGGGCATAGATGAAAACAGAAAATAGCACCTATGCTATGTCGGTGGGATAATGATAGCTGAAAATTCACTGTCTGCAATTGCAGTCCTTCAGTACAGACCTTAATGGCACAGATGTTTGACTTCTCACATGATAGTGATTTTTGGTTGGTGTGATGTACAATCATTCTTGAAGGTGATAGCTCAGTGGACTTTAGGGACCTATTTATACAGTCAACTGAGGAGTTTCTGTTGCCCTGGTGTTATGAAGGCGTGTGCTGAGGGGGATTGCACAACTATGATTCTGGTCTCTGTGGGAGTCAGATATGAATGTAGTAATACTGCCTGATGCCTGCTTCGTGTGAAACTTTTACACTGCTTTGCTTTAGAAGGGGCTTATTCTCTTGTCAGTCCCAGAGGCTGGATTTATTGAGGATGGGATCCTTGAGTCTTATTTCGACTACTCCACCTAAGGAATGTTGTTCAGAACAATTCTTACTTGGCAGCCTAGATTTTTGGCTCCAGCCTTCCTGGAGTTATTGAGAGGATTCTTCAGACATATTTTGGGAAATCAGTGCTTTCAAGTACTAGGTCTGAGCTCTAGAACGTGGTTGGAAACTAACATCCTAGCGTGAGCAGAGCTTTGTGTTCTCTCTTCCAAGTGTATCTGGTTAGATTTTTAGAATTAGTTCGGTGTACAGGCTCTGTATTGCCTTTCCAAAACCAGGTAGGTCCTAGAGAAAGGAGTGCTATGCTTGTATTGGTTTTACCTTGGAATTTGCATGGAGCAGATTTTGAACTCAGAATTCAAGAGGTTTTAATTAGTGATAGAAAGCTCATAATCAGTCACATTTAGTTTATTCACCACACAAGGGCCAGTGCAGGATTGTGCCCTGAGCTTGCTCTGGGCCTTTTTCCATTCCAATTTTAAGCAAGCCACATGATTTCTTCATCTCCCGCAGGGATGTTTTACTATGATCCAGTTAGATGTCATAGTTTGCACATGTTTAGTGATGTGCAACTTTACATTTTCTTTCCTAAATATGAGTTTTCTGGTTATTTCTCCCTGGGGAAAAGTAATTGAGAGGGTCATAACAGAGCAGTTCCATATGTGATAATTTGAAACAGAGTCATAGAGCATCTTTAAATTTTAGAGAGGATGCCAGAATGGCTATGATCACATTATGATTTCCTAAGGTATGGAAAAAGATGAAAAGTGATCTTAAAATGATAACCTGATATCCAATCACCTTCTCCACAGTCACACCTCAATGTCATACATGTGCTTTCTGTAACATGGCATGATAGCAGTTACACAATGAGAATTTGAGGTGGCTTCTTCCTCTGGTAATGGCTAAAAGTCATGTCTGTGTATTGGTAATACCCCACCATAGTTCCTAGAGAGCTGCCTGGCAACTCTCATCACAGCTGGGTCTCAGTTTCAGGGAATGTACAGGAGAATTTTCACTGAGGTTGCTGGAAAGTTAAGGCTGTAAAATCCAGCTAGGGACTGGTAGTAGAAAATAGTAGATATTTGAGTGCCAACCAACTAAATGCCAAAGATCATCTTGATTGTTATCACTAACTGAGTTAGCCAGGTTTAGGGTTTCAGGTCTGCTTAGGTGTCTGAGTGCATTGCAAGTGTACCTTTGACTACAGCTTAGACATCTTGTAACACTGGCTGTTCTGATTAGTGTGGCAAGGTTTCTCTTAATTCCTTGAATGGATTTAAATTAATAGAAAGCTCAAGCCTGTTAAGCTCAAGATTGCTGTCTCTTTTTTTTCCCAGTGATTTCTCTGATTTCTCGCACGTCTTTGCACAGAAGCCTGCAGCAAACATGTTTGTGAATGTGATGTAAAATGGTGGGAAAATATTCCAAGACATTACAAACTAATAGTACTTTTGGAGTACAAGAGAAGAGACAGTAGAGTTGCTCATATTGAGGGTCAGGAAAAGCTTTTTCACTGTGAAGTGTCAAGCACTGTAAGGGATTTCCCAGAGAGGTTGTTCAGTATCCATTCTTCGAGGTTTTCAAGACCAGACTGAATAAAGCCCTGAGAAATCTGGTCTAACCTCATAGCTGACTCTGCTTTGAACTGGAGTTTGCACCTCAGGAGGCACTTTCCAACCCAATTATCCTGTGATCCTATGCTTAGGATCTAAACCCTGGAGTGGTTGCCTCTCTGGTCAGGTTGGACCTAGTGCTTTAGTTCTGCTCTGCCAAAGGAGCCGAGGTCTTCTACGTGTCATTAGTACATTCCTACATGTTGCCCCCATCACCACTTTCCTTTAACTATTGAGGGTGCCATGTGTCACAGAATTCCTCACCGTGATAACTCCAGCTGCCAGCTGAAGTTGTCTCTGTGTGTTTTTGGTCTGGCAGTTTTGCAAGAAACAGCCCAAGGGACAGCTAGGCTCGTGCACCCAGCATCAGTCACTGGCTGTGCGGACTGGAAAAGGCAGAGCTCTTAATTGTTCAGTCTCTGGGTGAGACGTGAGCTGCCAAAGCCAGGTACCTGGCTTGCTGGGCTCCCCTTCACAAGGAATGGTCGGTGTCCTGTCAGAGGCAGGAGTGCGCACTTCCTATGCGGCTTTCCCACTGGATGATCTATGCTGAGTGTAAATGAGTGGCTCATAGCACCCACAGCAGGAGAGATGGAGCCAAAGACCACCCACTCCTAATTCAGCCACTTTAGATTCAGCAGAGTGGGAGCAAGGTAGGAGGTTGACAGGAGAGGGGTAAAGCAGCTGGAGCAAGCAGTGAACATCCCCTGCATTTTTCTCCTTACTTATCCCCCCAACAGATCTGTCGGTGTGTGAAGTGAGATCTGGAATGGCAAGTGTGGTCTACACACTTGGAGCGTGAAAAAGTGAGACATCCACTCTGCGTACATACCTCACACATATCAAATGTGTATCAAGGTGTCCAGTTCCTCCCTCCTTCACCTTCAACATCTGAGTGAGTCAGTGAAAAGGAATAAATAGAGGGAGAAGCCTCAGAAAGGAAATGGTAATGCACAAGGAAACTGAGTCATGAAAGTAGGGATATTTTCATTGAGTTGTGTGCACACAGGTGGAAGGGGAAGGAGCACAGAGCTCCATGTAGAAACTATAGGTGATGTGAGTAAAAGAGTGGGCATACATGAAAAGGGGCATCTGGGTATGTTGTTCCTCTCTTACTTGGGCTAGAGACAAACAGAACAGCGGGACAAAGGGACACCTTCCAGATCAGATTGCTTTGTGGTTGGTCTCACTTCACTATTTTAATTTCTTCCCAGTCTGGCTTTTCCTCTTCCGGGCAGTTCTCAATCTGGTCACTTTTAGAAACTCAAGTAAGGAGCTCAGGAATGAGAACTTGCTTCTGCCAGTAAGATTCTGAACAAAGACCATCTCCCAGACCTAGCAGCCCGTTGTCCTGAAAGGTGTACAAACAGGTGATCTCTGGCACCTCCCTCTCTTGTCAGGGTTTCTGAAATACAGGTGAGTGGATTCAAAGTTGTGGTGGGGAAATGCTATCAAAGAGCATGATTGCATAAGCCTGACTTTATAAGGAAACAGTCCTAAAAAAAACTTGTGTAAGGTAAGTGTGTGTCAGAAACAGTCTTTAGCAACAGAAAACAGTCTTTGGCATGTTCCTGATTGAGGTAAGACTTTTGTGTGTGTACAATGCAGCAGATGTGATTTGAGGAACAAAACTGAGGAAGAGCATACTGACTTTGTGAACTCTTATGGACAGTAATATTGAAAGAATGATGAGAGAAATTACAAAGCAGCTGATGAAGAAATGGAAGTAATGAATTCATCGGCATGATAGAGCTGGGAGTCGTAATTCTATAGACTGATGTGTATTGAAGCTGAAGTGAACTAATCAATAAATGTTTTAGGCCTGCTTTCTTGGGGGGAAGTACAAAAAATAGTTTTCAGCTCATTTAATAAGGTTATGCTCTCCAACAGCAAACAACTATGATTTTAGACTGACACTTAAAACAACCAATTCAAGATAATTCACACTCATGAGTTTTTAAGCACTTGGATAAAAAGTCAAAGCTTTGTTTTATAAGGTCTTGCAATAGTGAAGAAGGTCTCAAGTGAAGAGCTGGGGTGTTATAACAGCACAACTTTAAAGGTTTTGTGAGATGACCTATGTATTTAATTTTATCAATTTGTTAAAATTTCCAATAAAATATTAGAAGGACAATATATCAGCGAGAATGGGCTTATACAAAACAGAGTCTGTCAAGCTAACCTAATTTCACGACTTTATGAGTCTCCCTGCAACCAAGTACTTCTCTGATAGAAGTTCCTTTACCTACAATTGTGGTAATGGCGGTAAAATATGAGATTGGTAAAAGATGCAATCTCTAATCAGGTAGCAATCAGCTTAGCACTACATGATTCATAGCTAGTTAATATATGAGTACAGTACATTTTAAGTGCATCTAAATTCAATAGATAGCAAAACAGCAGCAAGGAAAGAATCATTGTTGAAAAACCTGTGGCTCTAATTTTGCCAGGTACCATATGATTTTAACATACTGCTCAAGATCCTGAGGGAGATCTAAAAAATACTGATAAACTTGGTAGTATCTGGAATGACTGGAAGAACTGCTAAAAATGAAAGTATCAAATGAAAGGGATAAATCACTGGTACGGAACAGTTTGATTCATTTTAAGTACTGACAATGTGTGTTTCAGTCTAACCAAATAGGAGTTCATATATCTAATGGCAGAGTGTGAATAGTATTTACAGGACCAGAACTCTACATTAGAAAGCAGTTACACTAAATAAGCTTATAGATATTGGAACTGGTGATCAGTAGATCAACAGCTACTACTGAGATGCGGCAGCCAAGGAAGCTGATGTGGTTCTTTGATCTTGAATATTTTATAGGAGGAGAGAAAAGCGTATTTTCCTCTGCATTTGGCACTTGTGAAAAAAACCTATTTTTCATCTACTTTGTCTAATTCTATTATTATCACTTTGAGAAATACTGCAAAACTGAAGTATGACAAGAAAATAAACACAGAACCATGAATAATAACTTACAGAAGTGACTTGATTACAGTCTTTAAGTGTTTGAAGAAAGTCATCTGACTCTTCAGCCTAGTAGAAAACTGTTAAGATGTGATAGAAGGATGGCAGATACATTCAGATTGGAAATGAGGCAAAAATCACAAAGTAAAAATAATGAACAATTAGGATTATTTACTGAGAGTTGTACTGAGCCCTCTGTCACATGAACACAATAAAATCAAGATTTTAAAAAATGCTCTAGTTCAAGCACAGCAACAGAAAGTATAATTAACAAAGGGAATACATTTAGCCTCTATTATTTTAAGGAGGTCAAATGATCAGGATGTTTCTCTGTGAGTTTAAGTTACACATTCCCAAGTCCAGGAGTATACCAGACTTTTAAATGAAACATAATTTTTATATCCCAGACTGAATGTGGTTGTATTTGCAGATGCTGATCAGACATGGCTCATGGGGAAATTTTCAGTTCAAAATTTCTCAAGTGCGCTGGAGAAAATAGTTTGGTGACCCAAATGGTGAGCATATGGATTGACATTCCACATGGGAGAAGGAGTTTTAGGGTTTATGCTTGTGGCCGTTTATGTTCATTGGCCAGGACGGTGACAGAAAGGTGTGACAGCCAGAGAAAGATCAAAGAGGCTGTGAAGGCAGGAAGCTCAGCAAGCTGCTGATTAAATGTTTACTTCAGGAGCTATTCACAGAGCCTGTAAAAGGCAAATAACTTGTCTTTTACAATGTTTAGGAGGACTTTTAGTGCATGGTATTTCTACTAAAGAGGCTTCAGGTGACTCAGAGAGATTAAGATCATAGCAGAATATCACCATCCTCTGCCCCCAGCCTCAAAAACCCAACAATTTTGTATCTGTTAATTGTGGGAAAAGTTGTGGAATTTAATCCTGTGGAACTTTTCCTTGTTGGAGATGCATCACATCAGCTTCAAATCAAAGCCTCTGTGAGGCTGTAGAGCAGGTAGAAAAAAAAGTGGTCAGATGATACTCATGCAAGGCTTCTGGAGAAGTTTGAGGCTGAAAGAGCTGAACTGCAGATTGTTATCTGTAATGCTTCCAGTTGCTTTGGTACAAGAAGATTGAAAGGTAGATGATGTGATGCCAGATTTTAAAATGATTTTGAGATCTGGAAAATTACAAGCTAGTAAACAAGATATGCCTAGGAGGCAACCTAATAAACATTATTCTGAGGAACAGAATTAGTGCCTGCATGGACAGATAAGATGTACTGAGAAAGAGTTAACCCTACTGTTGTTAGTGGATGTCACAATTTATAAGTCTTAGAAGGGGTCAACAAGCAATATGGACAAAGGAGGTCCAGTGGCAATAGTCCACTTGGATTTGCAAAGCACATTTGTAGAGGTCACTCACCCCAGGCTGTTAAAAGACATGAATCTGCTGTTGAGTCAGAGAAGTTCCTTAAGTAGCTGGGTGAAGATAGGAAACAAGGACTAGCATGAAATGTCAGTTTTTCACAGGGATATTTTGTTCAGATTTGTGCATATCCATAAACGATATGAATATTTTTTCAGATTTGGGCGTATCCATAAATGACATGAAAAGCGGGTAGGGGTACATAATGAGGTAACAAAATATGGAAATAAAGTAATAATTTGGGGGACCAGGCAAAAAACTGCATGGAGTGATTTGAAAAAGGATTTCACAATATCGAATTATAGGTCATTTGATTTCACAATATTGAATGACATAAATTATGGGTGAAATTTGATGCGGATAAATGTAAAACGATGCACACAGGCAAAGCAATTCTAGAGTTACATTTGCAGTGATGGAGGTTCTGAGTTTACTGTTACCATGCAGGAACGAGATCTTGTGGTTATAATGTGTGGCTTAATGCTTAGTACCACTAAAAATGCCAATCAAATGTTGGCAATTAGGAAAAGGATAAGAGAATAAAATGAGAAACAGCATTATACTATGCATCTGTCCATATGGTTCCCTTATTTTGATCCTTTGTAATGCATTGACCCTAATGGTCTATTCCCGTTTCAGAAAGGCCATAATCAAACTGGAAAAGATTCAGAAAAGGGCAGGAAAGGCAATCAAAGGTATCGTGTGGCTAATATGAAAGGAGCTATTTAAATAGGGATTTCTCAAGTATGGAAATGAGATGGTTAAGGATATGACAGATATCTATAAAATCATGAATTTTCTCTGGGATAGGAACAGCATGGAGGAAATTATGAGGGAAGACTATTTCATTATCAATTTTAAACCGGAGTCTAAACATCAAATGAAACTAGCAAATGGCAAGTTGAAAGCAAATAAAAGTCTGCACTACCTCATGTAACACAGAATTCAATTGTGGAAGGACTTGACATAGGATGCTGTGGGTACTAAAAGGCTTTTTTTTCTTATTTTAGAAGTGAACAGATGAATCCTAAATACAGGGGCAATGTCTGTCTTGGGAACTACTTGAGGTGTAAACTGTGACAGGTCAGGACAAATATTCTGGGAAAATATCACTGTTGTTTCCCGTGTTTGAATTGTTCCCTTTCTTACACACCCACTCCCACTTTAAGGACAAGCTGATACCCATCCCAAACAAATACTAAATGCCTCTTTTCCCACCACTTCCCAAAAGAAGTAGAGAACGAAGAAAAGAAACCAGAGAGGAAAAAAACCCCAATCACTGAGTAGTGGGAAGTGGGAAGAAGAAAACAATAAGAGAAGAGAACAGACTGACAGGCTAAAATCTGGAAAACAGGGAACCAAGGGGGAACAGTGAGCAGAGCACCCCTGTATTTCTATGACATCCAGGAACCGATAGGTGCTGTCTAGTGATGCCCTGGCCAGAGCACAGGAATAGAAATAGCATTGTTAGTTGCTGGGATCTTGGGATTTCCTCCTCCTGGAGCTGGACATATCCAGTTTGGTGAGAAACAGGATAGTTGATAAAGAGGACCCAGAATTAAGTGGGTCTTGGGATAGAAACTGTACAAGTAAAGATGTGAGAAGTGCAGCCAGAATCAAAATTATAAGTTCTGGAGGAGACAGATGATTGGCATGTGTGGTGTGGCAGTCTCCCTCTGGCTGCAAAAAAGGCATGACTCGGGGAGTCCTCTGAAGAAACTTGTGCCTCCTGCTTGATGAAGGATTCTTCCAGCTGGTATTCCCAATGGTCCATTGAATTAGCTCAAAGTTGAAACTGGCCACTGGGGTTCTTCATTCTCTTGTGACAATGAGTGGTCCTACAACCATGTATCCTGGGTCTAAGGGGTTGTTGACCCTGTGTTTGGGCTTAAGGGGAGGCTGAACAAATTATGTGTATACCTGGCAGAGAGAGATGACTGTTCCCTTGATGTGGGTTAGCCTTTGGAGATCAGAAGGGCCTCTTGAACAATAAGTACCCCCTGTGTAGGTGTGCATGCCCTCAGGGACATCAGGGAAAATCATGGGGTGGGGTTAGGGGTCGGTGTGATGGTGTTTGTGATGGCGAGATGTGGCCTCACCTGAGCGGGTGCAGGGCTGGGCATTCAGCGCCTGCAGCTCTGCCTGGTGAGCTCGGCCCCTGCAGTCTCGGTGCCAGCAGCTCTTTGTCATTTTCCTTAGTTGCTTAGGGAGCTGTGGAGCTCTGTCTGGTGCGGACACCTGAAGCCCCAGTGGTAGCTTTCTAGGATTGGGAACAGTTTCTCTTACAAGATATCTGCTGGAAATACAATACAGCAGAGAGGAAACAGACTAGGAGTTTCCTGGAGTGTGTGTAAGAATTTCCTGACACAGCTGGTGAGTGAGCCAACTAGGGAAGGCACCTGCTGGACCTGCTGTTTGTGAGCAGAGAAGGACTCGTGGGTGATGTGGTGGTTGGAGGCTGTCTTGGGCACAGCCATACAAAATGAGAGAGTTTTTGATTCTCAGAGCAGTAAGGAAGGGGGTCATCAGAACTACCACCTTGGACTTACGGAGGTCAGACTTCGAGTTGTTTAGGAGGCTGTTTCACAGAGTCCCTTAAGAGGCAGTCCTGAAGAGCAGAGGAGTCCAGGAAGGCTGGACATTTTTCAGGGGGGTATCCTAAAGGTGCAGAAGCAGGCCCTCCCCCTGTGCTGAAAGGTGAGCCAGTGGGGAAGAAGATCAGCCTGGCTGAACCGAGATCTTAGTCCTGAAACTCAGGAAATGAAGAGAATGTTTCACCTTTGGAAGAAGGGGCAGGCCATTCAGGAGGACTACAAGGATGTTGTGAGGTTGTGCAGAGAGAAAATTAGAAAGGCCAAAGACCAACCTGAATTTAGTCTGACCACTGCCAAAAAAGGCAATAAAATGTTTCTATAAATGCATAAGCAGCCAAAGGAGGGCTAAGGAGAATTCTTCATCCTTTAATTGAATGTGGAGGAAAATACAGTGACAAAAGATGAGGAAAAGGCTGAGGTATACACTGTGTTTTTGGGGAGAGTGGTGACAGGGAGTCAGCAGCCTCAGTGCTGTCTCTGACCACTGCTGCTGTCCCAAAACCAGATGCTTTGTGAGGACTGTGACCAAGTGTGTCATGGCTGTGGTGGAGAAGGGTGTAGCCACCTGGCTGTAAACTCTGGGGCTCCCAGGGTTATAACCCACAGCTGAGGCAGGGCAGGTAAGGAGAGTGGAGCCTGAAACTCACAGGCTGCCACTGCCCCCATGTGCTGGTGTTTGGAGCAGGCTCTTGTTTTGTCCATTCCACGAAGAGGGACCAGGAGCATCCCTGAGGTGAGAAAGGTGCACTGTGATCTGCTGGTTGACTCTTGAGGAGCACTGTGGGTGGTTCTTCTTCCCCACTGCTAAGGATGAAACTACAGCACAAAGATGGCATGTCTAATGGTATTCCTGTGCTCCAGGACAGTGCCCATGTGACGTGCTGGCTACAGAGGGATTAAAATTTAAACAGGTATGGAGAGCAGTGTATGAAACTGCCTGCTGCGTATTACTTCTGTAAGGCTGGCTACAGGCCAGCCAGAGAGGGCTGCTACCTTGGTTCATATTGACGTTTTCATACTTACTGTGCTGAGTGAGGGCCCTGGGGACGCATTCTCTGCACTTCAGAGAAGCAGTGAAGAATGAGGATAAACCCATCGCTGCTGTTCGCGCTGGCTGATACTTGTTCTGCAAATGAGACAGTTCTCTGAGGTTTGGGTTTTTTTGAGTTTGTGTTAATTGGATGTGTTTCGTTTTGCAGTACCTCCTTAGCCCAAATGGCATGATGGCTTCTCAGAGCAGAGCTGCTTCTGTCTGGCATTGGGCTCTCTGCTCATCTTTCACTTAAAGATTTGCAGTAGCTTTTAGTATTGGTTTGACAGTGTTTCCAGTCAATAAGAAAAATGTAGGTGTTAGGGCTTTGTTCATTAATTCTATCTCCTAAACAGCTCTGAAAAGGGACCTACCTGCAAGGAGAGATAGAATGGTCTGGAAAAGTACTCAAATTATCCAAATTCAAAACAAAGATCCTGAGAACTGCCCATCTGATTGCTAATCTTACAGACATGTCAGAGTTGTAGGTGTTTCAACTTTTAATCAAAAATTTGAAAGGCATCTGTTTTGTGGAGACCAAGACATTTCTGTGCCTTGATGAACACCAAACTGTTCAGCTCTGTCTCCTCCACAAAAACAAGGGTTTTTTTCTGTTTCTTTTCCGCAAGTGACCCTGTTGGTAGGTGCCAGCAGCAGATAACTAATTTTTATGTTTCCTTCTCCAGTACAAGCTAGAATTCTTACGGAGTTAGATGAATAACTTGGGTTGATGGATTTCTCTGCTTTACCTGAGAGCATTTGAGTGCTTCCTTAAGAGGTTCACCTCAGGGGCAGCTCTGGTGGCAGAGGTTTATTCCTTTCCTTGATGACCTTTTGGATAGCTTTGATTGACTCTGTGTAAAGCAGGCAGGGTGGGAGAGGGTTTCTATGGTTATTCTAGCCACCCATCTGTCAGTCCCTCCCAGCAGTTTCAACTGCTTTAATTTCAACCACATTTGACAAGACACGATGATGTTGTGTTTGACAAAGATACACACTCCCACGAGTATCATGAAAATTGGTATCAGGGAAAGAACAATTTAAAGACTGATCATAATTACTGCAATTACATTTGTTGTTTTCTTCGTTGTTCAGGGAGAAAAAAAAAGGGAATGGAAAAGAATAATTGAACCATTTACTCTAAATGTTCGTCTTTACCAACATTAATGTTGGCTACCAATATCAAATGACAAGGTTTCTACTCTCTGCTGGAAAGTAACGTTTGAGAAACAGAAGAAAGTGTGCTAACAGGGGATAATAGCAGTGCTGGAAAGTCATTGCTTAATTAAAATGTTTCTTGTGTTAATTGGCATGACACATCAGAAGGCAAATAACACAAATACTTATTTGGTATATGGTGTAGATCTTCACCAGCATGATGTTCAGAAGAGAAAAACAAAATTTAAGACTCTCAAACTCTGTTCATCTATTTGAGGTGGCACAAAATAGAGAAGAAAAATTGGAGATGATGTTTAACATCATCAGGAGTTACAACACAATAGATTATTAAAGGCTATAGATGCAGATTAAAGTCATAGATGCAGAAGCCTGATTCAAGCATGGACCTTGGTAAATGAACAAAATGCAGGCACAGGTACCAAATATAGAATCAATTAATGCACGCTGGAAACAGCAATTGAGAAAATGTCAAGAGGAGACCCAAGGAGAATGGGCTTGTTTAGATTAAGTTTTGAGTAATTCAAAACAAGGGGAATTTCTTATGATCACAGAAATGCAAAGAAACTGAAAATATGTCCAACTAAGAAACTCGGCGTCTCCATGGTAAATTAAGGTATGTGACAAAATGAGCAACAGAAATAGTAAAAAAGTAATAATAATAGATCAGCAAGGTGAGGTGCAGTCATCCAGATGGTGTTTTGGATTTTTCCAGTGCATTCATCAAAATGGTCACTTTGCTTGGGAATGCTTACTACACACATTCTCTAATTCCTGAGAGTCCAAAGTTATGATGCCCCAAAAGCCCAAAATAAAGCAAGAAGTGGGAAAAAGGATATTTTCTTTTCTCCATGTTTTTTCCTCTTTAAATGTTTTTCATCTTTATTATTTAGAAAGGCTTGACTTAAAAATAAATTTTGATTTTTACCTTAACAGTACTGTAAGAGAAACAGGGGTGATATTTTCTCCCAAAGGCTTAAATGACTTGAGTTGGAATGTTATGTCAGTTGTAATGGAGACATCTTTTTCTTATGACTGTTTTTGCAGACTTTGTTTTTTTTCTCATTTGTGTTAAAAAATACAAAGCAGCCGTGATCTGAAATAATGTGGCTTAATGTATTTCGACAGCTTTCATTTTCCGTTTCATGTAATCAGCTTCCTGTTTTTTCTTCAGCCATCCACTGAGTCTTCCAAAACAAGGATGAAATCTATGATGTTGAAAAACCCCAAACCAAATAATAATTTTTTTTAAAAAAATGAAAACATCTTTTAAAAGTTCAATGAAAATTAATCCCCTCTATATCCTTTCTATACACACCATACAGAAACAATGACAAGGACATCAGAAACCAGTTATCTTTCAACTTTCATCACCTCATTTCAGAACATCCAAATGAGAAATTTGATCGCATGTTTGTAAAAAATCCACTTTAAAATTAGCTTTATGACCCGCTCATTTTAAAATTCTTATCAGCTCTATATGGAGAAGAGCAAATACTATTCTGTAAGAGGGAGGTGATTGATCATAGAATTACAAATGGAATAGTCATGATGATTAGCAGAAGCTGGAATGGAAAATGGATAAGAAAAATTATACTGGAGAAGAAACATACCATTACAAAAGAAAAAAAATTCTGTACTAATTGCAGGGAAAAAGAGGTTGACAAGAGACTGGATAAAAAGAATACTAATTTACAAAGTACTGCTTTAAGTTTCTGTTTTCCCACTTCACTCTCCATATCTTTTTCTGATTTTCCATATTTCTTTCCTTCCATCTGTCAGAGAACTTGTTTTTTCATGTCTTGATCTAACATGGGTTAATGTTGCTCTTGCTATTTCTAGCAGGAGAGGAAAAAACCCACTAACCTTTATCCAACTTTCAATAAGAGAAAGTAATGTTGCCCCAGGCCCAGCATCAGTTAAAATACAGACATTTTCTTTTCAACCAGTGTATAGTGCTGTAACTTTTCAGCAGATATGACTGCATTTAAAACCATTTAACAGATGTTAAAAGAGTTATTTTCTCTCAATATATTTCTCTCTTAGTACCTGTGAAACTGTTTAGACCAAGAATTTATTTTCAAAAATTATTCAGTCTTTATAGACCATGCAAAATCACATATTACTCATTCTTTTTCACTGAACTAGATAGATGAGCTGTTTCAACTGGAAGGAAACGGTAGTAAATAAATTCTGTAGTTCTTTAATTCTGCTATTACAGAACAGGTGTGGACTTCGAGACAAATAATTGTTTGATGTTCTTCAACCATTTGATGCTACCATCTGCCAGAATAGTATTAATATTCAGCCTGGACAAGAGAAAGCTCCTGGGAGACCTTACAGCACCTTCCAGTACCTAAAGGGGGCCTGAAAGCTGGAGAGGGACATTCCACAAGGGCATGGAGGGATAGTGCCAGGGGAAGTGGCTTCAGAATGGAAGGGTTGGTTTAAATTCGATAAGAAGAAATTCTTTCCTGTGAGGGTGGTGAGGCACTGGCACAGGTTGCCCAGAGAAGCTGTGGATGCCCCATCCCTGGCAGCGTTCAAGGCCAGGCTGTGGTGGCCTCTGAGCAACCTGGCCTCGTGCAAGGTGTCCTTGTCCGTGGCAGGAGGATGAAACGAAATGATTTTTAAGGTTCCTTCCTGTGTGGTTCTATGTATATTGTCCACATTCTAACACTTCAGGAAAACCGTCAGTGGGCTTGCAGCATTGAGAACAAAGGCTGAGTGTCATTTGCTGAACTTTGGGGCTGTCAAGTCACTTGTGCTGAGCAAGAGGCTCCTCTTTCTTTGGCTGGGGCAGAGGTGTCTTTGCAGTGCATGCCCAGAATGGTGCTGCAGCCTGCCTGCAGTGTGTGCCAGGGTGGCTCTAGACTTAGAGAAGGGTCACAGCATTATGCTCAGAAAGAGCTGAGAGTACAGGAAAAAGGCCTTGGGTAAACAGAGATAAAACAGGTGTGACACTGTTACCTGCACTGAAGGGTTCTGTACAGCTGCCTTCTGCTCTGGAGAGGTGATGTCTCTCCTGCCTCTCCAGCATCCCTCTCTTGTTCAGCTCTGTGGCAGGAGTGCCCTAGTCCCTCCCTTTCTAGTGTGTAGGGTGGAGGGAAGGAGCACAGACAGGAAAAGGCAGCTGGATCCCAGTATGCAGGGGCAGCTCCCTCTCTGCTCTTTGCACCAGTTTCATCCTCCCACTGACCTCTGTTGGACGCTCAGTTCACCCTGATCACAGTCAACCCCTCCACTCCTTCCTCTCTAGGTTTGCCCTTCCTGGTAGTGCTCCCTCCTTCCCTTTACCCCTTCCCTGTTCAAGGGGACTGAGTACAAGCGTATTCCATTCTAAGCCATAGCCAGACCTTACAGCTGATGCACCTGGGGCTGTCAGCTGGGCTTCCACAGCTCTACCTGGAACTTCCCTTTGCCAGAAACACCTCCAGCCCTACAAGGTTTACTTGGACCCCAGTGTAAGAGGTTCCCAGCCGTGGTGGCAACAGGCAACTCACAAATGGCCCATTGGGCCTTGCTCCTCTTGCTCTAGTACAGAAATCCTCAGATATCCCTCTCTTGCTTTGCTGGACTCAGGGTTGCCAGTCCAGTCGGTGGCAGTGCAGTCAGCAAGAGCTCAGTGAGGCCCAATACGTGCATGTGCTTGTCAGGAAAAGCAGTGAAGAGGATCAAAGCCCTGAGAGGTGGTGTTTGTCATGCTCGTCCTAGCCATGTCCTGCCTTCTCCTGGGGTCTGGCTGTGCCTGACCTCTGTGCTCACCTTTGTAGCAAGCAGTACAGGAATCCTTTTTCATTTGAGTTCCCTGAGTTGCAAGGAATTGCAACTCAGAGAACAGCAGCTTTACTCCGCCTAGTTAGAAGCATATGGGGGTTGCTATTAAAGCACTGGGTTCTAATGATCCTGATGAACAGAAACGTACTTTGGATGTGAAGGAAAAAATATCCCTTAATGGATCTTCCTGCACAGAAGCAGAAATTTGAGACGTGAAGGTGTGGTGGACACCACAATATGCAAATATCGTTGTCTTTCTGATGTTTTTCGTATTGCCATGTTTAGCATTTTTAGGGGACAAAATCAGATTTTTTTCATTTTGAATTCTAGCTGATGAACGCCTCAGGTTTCCCACCCTTAAGTGGCCCCATGGCTCCTGCAGGCCTGTCTGGGGTGGAGGGCACCGTCTTTCACGTGTCAGGAGATTTGTACTGGGGAAGTGCAGTGATGAGCACTCTGTAAATGTGCCAGAGCTGCTTAGAATGGGCAAGGGGCTTTGCATATGTCTGTGGAGGAGAAATTTGCTATGAAGAGTAGAAAAAAAAATTAGAAGATCATGAAAGTAGAACCATTCACATGCAATCCAAACAGACTAGACCTTGCTGAATTGATCCCCAGGAATAGATGATCATTTTGACAGTTACATTTCTGGACAGATTCTAGGATGCTGGGGTTTAAGGACAGTACAATTGTTCCTCCATGACATGGAAGCAAATAACTTTAACCAAAGTTTGAGGATGGCACACAGGCTGAAGGCACAGCAAATTGCTGACTGCACAGAGAGTCCTGGTTACCTGGCTGACTGCTTACATGTGCTTCTTAGCGTTTAGTTTCACTTTTTAAATTTAATAATATTTAACTTTTTTATCTTAATAAAATTTTATCCTTTCTATTTTATGTTATTGATATTTAAAATTTGAAATGTAATGGCAGGTATGAAAAAGGTCTTTTATCTTGCTGAGGATGGCAAAGCAAAGGCTCCAACAGCTCTAAGCTGATGTCCAACCAATTCAAACCGTAATGGTGGAATGCCTTTTTAAGGGATGATGGTTTAATATTGAAAGGGGATATTAAAGGAATTGGTTCTTTCCCAGTCACACATCATGGCTGGATGAATCTGTACTTCAGCCAAGCACACATCATGCTTGAGAAAAATACAAGTGACTAGTCTTCCTATGGAGATGGCTGTGAGAAATACAATAGTTGATGAGGTACAGGTGGTCTGATTAAAAATGGAGTGTCTAATTTGAGCCAGTTGTGGTCTTAAACTCAGTGATTCTCCTGCTTGCTTAGCTGAGTTGTCTTAAGACTGATAGAACAAATTGTAGTGGCATTCAGAAGCCTGATCAGATTCCTGTTCCCGCAGGAAACGAGGTGATTGCAGTGGACTGGAAGGGACTGAAAGATGTGGACCAAATCAATATGGACAGCACGAGTTCACTGCATGGCAGCAGCTTCCATCGACCTTCCACTGAGGTGAGTGCCTGGCCCAGAGCTGCTTAGCCAAAGGGATGAGACAGTTTGAATCCCAAGTTCAGAAATGGGTGTTGTGCATCACTGAGGTATTTGTGACAGTACTGGCATGCCAGTGAGCTCCTGAGGATCATACCTGGGTAGTTTGGCTTGCTCTGAATAGAATTGAGTCACTCCCTTCACAAGATCCATAGTGAGTAAGAATTTGCAAACGAAAGTGCTTTTTAACCAGTCGTGGTGGGAGTGGAACACAACAATTAGTGACAGTTCTGACAAGCGTGTAGGTCTGCATTCTTTGAATAAGGGATTCGCATTGGAATGTCCAGCACTGTGTCTGTCCCAACTTCTGCAGCACAGCCATTAAATCTTTTTGAAGAAACACATTTGTCTGCATTTTAAATTTTAGAGATGCACTCACTAGTAACTCACAGACAATTCACTAACCATGCAGTATTTTAAGGGCTGGTTCATTGAATTATTGCAGCTTCTGCATTCTTAGTTATCTGAATTTTCAGCTTTGTAAAGTTCAGAGTATGCAATGAGGATTAATAGAAAGATAAAATCTATTTTAAATGCATAATACTTGAAGAATCACAAATAATGTTCACAAATAAGGCTGAAAAATACCATACAATTTGCAAAACCTTGAAAAATGTTAATAGGTGTACATATGTAGGTATTTGTATTTTGTTTGTGTATCTTGTTGGCTTGGAAAATAACTTCAAGACACTTAGTGTTTCGTGGAGTCCTGGCAGAATTTGTTGGGCCCAATCTTGTATGGAGAATTCAGTTAAATCAAAGCAGATCTAAAAGTCAATGAGCATAAACCACACCTCAGTGA